>JAWQRO010000149.1:0-52417 GCA_033557835.1 Helochares maculicollis
AAACAACACAAGAAAACGTCTTCTATTGGAAATCCTTCACATAAAAACAGAAGAAAATGCCTGCAACAGCAAGAAAGACATTGCCGACCTACCACCAGAATACGAAGCCATACTTACTACGAAAAAATACAAAAGGCACTAAAGTAACCAAAACAACTAATTGGTTACCAATAAATAAAATGTTTGTTTACAAACAATCAACATAAAATAAATAAAAACGTCACTTCTGACGATGCTTTTTTGTTAATATGAAGCGAAACTGTTAGATTAAAAGCTAAATAAACATCCATAGCTACTAAATAGCGTTTAATTCATAATAATTAAATCAATCAAATAAAATACGCTATAAAAATACAATAATTAATTATATATATATGCAAACGGTAAAATCTGTACTCTGTACTAGCCAACACACAGTGACACAGTATGGCGTTTTAAATTCAAAACACCCTTAGATCAGGCGATCAAGTTAAATATCCATTAGTCCCATTTGCAGTAGTAAGGCTTAAGATACTAGAAACAGACATTATGTTAGTGATGTTTGTTGAGAATCACCGTGAAGCCATTATAATTGTGTGTGTTTTTTTTCATATACTAGCAGCTGTTTCCTAGAAATTTAGAAATAAATTTGTTATGTGATTTTTATATCTCTTGCAACTATAAGTTACACTGTTGTGAATGTACTTATTAAATCTTCTCAAAACTGTCTCAGCAATGTGTTCTCTATGATAAAATTTTCCAGGTGAGATCATGATATTTTGTTGGCTTATTTTGCGATTACATATATACTATGTTGTTCCATAAGTTTTGTGGTTAGATAAGAAAAACAAAATTTAACGGTTTGATATACACTTTGTTATTTACTATAATCTCGACATCAGTAGACTTGCTCCAACGAGATTCCAATTTACTACGGATCTCCACATTTTGAGTGCCCTTAATCCATTTTGATCATTTTTGGCATATTGTCTGGGAGTGTGTTAGTACGTAAACGCGATTACAGTCAGACTATTTGGGGTGGAGCGATGAAATTTGGCATAGGGCTAATACTTCAAGTAAACTAAGTGTTTCCGTAGAGCTATTGTGTTGAAATTTATTACATTCTTTACAAACACTAATAAATTCTTATAGATAAAGTTTCAGCGCGAAAAACTGCAGAAAACAAACTTTTAATTAAAAACTTTGGTTATAAAAATTGTAAATTCTTACTAATATTTTCGACTGAGATGCTGCAGAATGAAGAATTAACGTGAAAAACGTACTAATACATAGTTTGAATTGGAATATCGAGCTAAAAATTAGCAAAAATTATCGAAATTTCAAAAATAGCTATCATTATTTAATATCACATTAACATGTCAATTTCAAGTGACCCTACTAGCTCAGTGGTCAAGACGCCTGCTTCCTAATGCCAAGATCCGGTGTTGGTGTCTGGCCTGGCGAATAATACATTTTTTTAGCTTGAAATTATGAAAATTGAAACTTTTACTTTTATTTTTCAATCGCATAAAGGTATTAATTGTTTTGCTACTACTAATAGTACGTACTTTTATGCAGAACACATTTTTATACGGTAATGTTGAGTGAACACACTTAACAGTTTTTTCAAGGAAACCGTCCCTTTTTTTACGAATGTTTTCCTTCAGCTTGTCTGAAAAGTAACAATACTATTTAGAACTTATTGTTTTACAAGCTTGTAAGTAATAGATAAAAAACATTATTTTCGCATTCCAAAAAACTGATGCTAACACTATTCTGATCGATTTCATGACACGAACTTGCTTCGGAGCTGAAGAACCAACCTCACACCATACTTAAGCCTCTTGTTGTCTATCACACAGTGATAGACCCAAATCTCATCCATATGATGACTCGACGCACAAAATCCACTTTTTTCCTTCGGCAACGCTCTAAATGTTACTGAGAAAGTCGCATTCGAATGTGTTTTTGTTTTATCGTTAGCAAATATGGTACCCATTGTGCAAAAAGCTTTCTTAAGCCCAATATTTCAATAAAAATGTTGTTTACACTGCTCACTGAGTTTGTTTCTACTAAATCGTTTTTAGTCACAGTATGATTTTTCAATATCATAATATGTTCTTTTCTTAAGATTTCTTCTTTTGCTGCTGTTTTTGGTTCTTGACATAGAACATCTTCAAGGCTTGTGCGATCACATTTAAATTCAGCAATCATTTTTCTACTAATTGAAGGCGAAGGGTCCTTACGCGCTTTCAACATTCGCTTATAAATTACATTTGCTTTAAAACGTTACATAAGTAAAAATTCAAGCACTGCAAACATTGTAAACAAAGAATGAATTGAAAGTTTGAAATGAAATGAATGAGGTTAGTAGCACTTCCTTTCTTATTGAACAACCGTATATATATATGTATATATATATATATATATATATATATATATATAAATATAAAATTATTTTATTTTTGAAAATGTTTTATTTATTTAGGGTAGTTTTATGAATTAAACGCTATTTAGTAGCTAAAGATTTTTAATTAGCTGTTAATCTTTATAGTTTCGCTTCATTTTTAAAAGAAGGGACGTTTACATTAAAATTGACGACCTACCCCTAGAATACGAAGCCATACTTAGCTACTACTAAAGTAACCAAAACAACTAATTGGCTACCAATAAATAAAATGTTTGTTTACACAAAATTATTGTAATTTAAATATAAACGTCACTTCTGAAAATGCTTTTTGTAAAATGAAGCAAAACTGTAAAGATTAACAGTTAATTAAACATCTTTAGCTAGTAAATAGTGTTAATTCATAAAACTGCCATCAAATAATATATATATATATATATATATATATATATATATATATATATTTTACAATTGCTTGGAACTTCCAGGGAAAATTTTATTTTAAGAACGGAGAAACTTTCGGCATTCCAACCCCAATCTCATGTTTGGCTAATTTTTATAATCATATTCTAGCTAAGGATTAGATTTCCGCCATTGAAGTTATTTTATTATATGTTTGAGCCCTATATTTGAATATTGAAATACGTGGGTACCTAATAAAGCTTAAATAAACTTTCTAAAACTTTGCAGATAAAAGTGCAGTTCAAAAAATAGTCTGCTTTCAGTATTGAAAAAATAAACAATAAATCGGTGAGGTATAATAAACATGTATTTGCATATTTGTAGAAGTACTCAAAAAATATATTAAATGCTCAACAGCAAGCATTCCGAAACAATAAAAAATCTGTGTAAGCTCATCGTCAGATTGTATAATCTGTATTTACGTAACTGATTAAGGGTCATCAAACGATTAAAAATGTTTTTATTATGGAGGCACCCGGAAATCGTTTAACTAAATTCCTGAAATTTACATTTGCTACCTTCATCGGCCGACGCTTTCGTGGTGAACGCAACGAATTTATAGAGGCTGGTCCATTTTACATTTGACGTTTTAATTAAATTCCTTTAAAATAAATAACACTGACATTAATTAGAACTAAATTTTTGGCCGCCCGCTCTCATCCGTTCGTCATCCCTAACACGAACTGATTTGCATTCCATTTTATGCTAATTTCAGTTATCTGCTTTTGATCGCTTGTACAACGCATTTATTCAAACATGAAATTTTGGCATATTCCTTGTGGGGAAATTATATTTGTAAAATCAGATTTCAATAAATGTTAACTATTTTTTATTATGTTTAAGTTAGCTGCGCTATCTTTATTAATATTTCATCCAGTTTTCTGAATACATTTTTACAATTTCTAGAACTATCATAACTGGAATATATATGTCTAGCTTTCTACTGTACGGAAATACAAGAGTTCTTTCACTTCATCGTCAAAGTAAATGCAAATGCGACCCATAAGGTACACCTTTAATTATCTGTTTAAGCAAATATGAGGAGCTCCAGAAATATAAAATTACCAGTGGCCTTCCATCCTATCATTAGTTTTTCGGTTATATCTGTTGTATTTTAGTTCGGTTGGTATTGTCAAATTTAGATACCGGCAGTTTTCCGTTCAGTGAGGAGGGAAAATATGTCTGATTAGATTAATAAAAATTATGTGATTTTAGAGAACAATATTTCTCGACGCTTGTTTTTATTTGATATATTATTTGTTTATTAAAAAGTGTTCTACTGATATATACAACAAATGATATTTTGAAGTTGCTAGGCCTCGTTAGCAGGAAATATCAGGTAAAATCTTCAAACCAAATGCAGAAAGTTGTATGCAGCTGAGATTACAAGAAATGATTTGCTTGCGTTTTTGCAATTTGAAATATATTTTGTCGATATAGCTTTGCAAAATATAAAGATATTCCTTATAAATGAGTTAAAGTGGCTTAGTTTGTAATATTCATTAAAAAGTGGGCATCAAGTGTGTCTTCTAATCAGATTGAAATCGCTTATTTAAAGTTTTTCGCAATCTTTTTTGTTTTTTTATTCAAATCAGTATAATCGCCAAGTATTTTTATCATATTTCTGTATGAAAACTTTTTTCCTTGATAGACTTTGTACAAAATACACGACAGCTTTGAATTTAATACTAACATAAATTAGTATTAAGCTTTATAATAAATATATTTATAATTACATGTTAAGATGTTATTTAGTCATTATTAGAATTTATATATATATATATATATATATATATATATTTATATAATAGTAAGTCATAAGAAAGGGAGCTTACAAGATCAACAGAAATTACCGATCAAAAAGTTTTCTGCCAGTTGTATATAAAGTGTTCACAAAAATCATTTTAAACAGCTTAAAAACACTCTAAACACTTTACCATTCTCAATGGCTTTTATTGACTTTGAAAAAGCTTTTGAGTCGCTTTTTCCTATGCAAATCATGGAAGCGCTTACAATGCAAGCCATAGAAAAACTCTACATCAAAATTCTCAATAACAAATATATGGAAGTTCTCAGCAATAAAACGTGTACGTTAAGGTGGGAAAATAAGAGAGTAAATATCAATGGTGAAAGACTTTATTCCATTCGATTCGCAGATCATATAGTCTTTGTTACGAATAGTGTAGACAAATTATAAAATTTAATTTACCAATTATATGCTGCCAATCAGAAAGCAAGCCTACAAATAAACTATTCAAAGACAAAAGTGAAGTTCAACTAATTGACAATAGTTGTAGACATTAACGTAAATGGGAAGTAAGTAGAACGAGTTGACGAGATATACTTAGGCCAAGCTGTCCTCGTTTCAGTATCACTACTTTCAGAAATAAACAGAAGATGCAAACTGGCTTGGAGAGCATTCGGGAGAAATTATCCCATATTCGAATCTAGAATACCTCTTTAGCTGAAAAGCAAAGCCTTCGATCAATGCATCTTACCTATACTAACATATGGCTATAAAACTTGAAAACCATGGAAAGAAGCATGTTATAAATAACAAAGCGAGACAGAAAAACAATTTACTGGATAAGAGAAAGAACTACAGACACCGACAACATTAACAAAATAAAGTCATTAAAATGAATATTTGCTGAACATATCGCAAGAAGGATTGATAACAGATGGACCACAAAACTAATCGAATAGTACCCTAAAGGCGCAGAACGACCAAGGAATCATTTTAATGACAGATAGGATCGACACATTAGAATGATTGCAGGAACAACTTGGTTTAGAATAGCATACAACCGTGTCATTTGGAAAAATATAAGACAAAGACATACATAGCTAGAGGATACATCTTGCAATATGGGTTGAAATAGCTGTATAAACTATATAAACATCGCTTATTGCCTTTAGGGTAGCAAATCCATTTGTGATAAATACGTTTTTTGTGTGTATTTATTTCATTTTTGTGTGGTGGTCTTGTTATTTGTTGCCTTTTCCACATTTTTATTTTTTTACCTCGTAAGAATTTTTTGATTTACACTTTCTTTTTTAGATTCAGATGCCAATTTTAGATGCATTTCTGTAACATTGTATATCATAGTACCTTCAAATGACATTCACGTTAAAGTATAGCTTTTAAGACATATTCATTTATCTGTAGTTTTCAAAAATAATGTTTCACAAAAATATAATTAAAACAACATTTAATATATTAGTCCTCACCTGCCTGAATTTCCTCTAAAGAAGTCAAAACCTTAGTCATTTCCGTATGCTCAAACAAATGATCTTGGTACGGTTTACCCAAAAGCCCTTCAACTTCATTCAAATCATTCTCTATGGCATCCATAGTTTTCTCAAACGAAGAAGTTGCAACAAAAGTAATCTGCATTTCTGTATTCTTCACGAAATTTTCCACATCATCAAACATAGTTTCAGATATCTTGGGACTTCGACCCACAGTCCTCGAAATGGTTTCGTTGGCTACAATCATGCAGAAGATGCAGCTCCTATAACCGCATTTAAGTGTAAATAAAATACAGCTTAATAAAAGCATAGCGATTTTTTGTCGAGCTGGTATTCAAATTAAAATCAAGTTACCATTGTAACAAAGCATTATTAAAAACAGATTAAAACCGATGTAATCCGTTTATCGCGAGATCGAGGATTGGAGTAATTTATCCACATGAAAGCAGGGATTCACAGTCCAATTATTATTGTAAATTTAAGTAAAGCACGCCAACAATGTAATAGTACTAAGTAATCCGGGGCTGGGTTATTAGGATAAATTTGCAGTACACTTTATTCCAATTGAGACTGCAATGAATAAAGTGAAGCCTGTGCGTCTCTACTGCTACTGCGACAGTTAATAACTACTCTAAAACATCAACTCGTTCTCTTGTAATCACTTTAGAAGCGGCGCAGAGACAATGCATAGTCATCATGTTAACAATATTAGTAGATATAGCGAACATGCGCTTCTCGAGATACGTATGCTTGATTAAGAGAAAATTTCTAAATTACATGAGCGATGCCGTGTATGTATGTTAATTTCATTTCGCATCAGTGAACTTCAAATAAAGGGGGCACTATTATGTTCAGTGAATATTTTAGGCTTTAATTTGCCAGTTTAACTCACAGAATCAAGAGCAGGAGAAGATGCATGTATCCTATGGCCAATTTTCCCTTGTACGACTCCAGAAGATCGCTGTTGAAGGAGCTGATTGAGCCTTCTTGAAGCCTACGTATGTTACCCCTAGTAGGGCAGCACATGTAAGCAAGTACAGCGAACGGCAAAGTCAAGGAGATGATAATCCAGAGAATAATCCAGGAAAAAACTAAACCTTCCACTTTGAATAGCTGAAACGAGATGAAGAAGAATAAGTAAAGAGAGCTAAAAAGCTTGGAGGGAAAAACTATGGAAACTAAATTATAAAAATAGATAGCCTAGCACTGAGAAATTTTTTCATTTTAATTCTCTCACAAGCAATTTGGAAACTTTATTAATTTTCAGTGAGCAACTCCCAGTAAGTAATTATAAAAGAAAAAGTCTTTGGCGCAAAAATGAGATTTGTAATTCTATTAGGTGCATTATAAAAGTAGGAGTTTCCAATTTCTCATCCTTCGGCATTTTTAGAGCGACTACCCGAAGATGGCGAAACTCATTAGCGCTTCTAGGATCCAACAAGGATATTGGCACAAGAAGTACATGAGCCTTACGGCGGTTGCATTAGGCAAGGGTGTGTCGAAACCTCGGAGCAGTTAATTATATGTGCGATATAACTGAATTCCTTAGAACGTACACGTTCTCCTGCAACGAAATTAATAAAGGAAATTTTGCACTGGTGCAGAGCGCACAACCTGAAAGTGCTCTTCTATTGTGATATATCTTTACAGCATCATATTGCACTGACTGGTTTTCTAACTTAATCCCGCAATTTAGTAAATATTACTCCACCTTGCATGTAATTTATGAAGGAGGGCTGCAGAGTTTATGTGAGGTGTAGGTTTAAGATTAAAGTAAAGTTTAAATTGGCACACTTAAAATATTCATGTTTCAGACCTTCGTAAATAGGTGTGTAAAATGTATTATTGAATTTTGGTGTCGCAGAGATCGATCAATAAACAATTGAATTAGAAATATTTGATTTACAAACTGATACTTCTTAATTTTTTTTGAAAAATTATAAATTGTATTATACCGTATAAGTCGTGTAAACATACCGGGGTCAGGATGTGTAAGAAATGACAGAACAGAACTCTTATTAAGCTTAAAAGCATTTACACATAAACCGATCAAAAATCAACACCTATATGCAATTTGTTATCATGTTTCATAAAAATAAAGGAAGGGAGTGAGAGAAAGATTTTTGTTTAAATTAAATTTGCGATTTACCCTGAGTATTGTTCGGGCAAAGTTGTGTGAGCAAAAACCACCTCGGGTTGTCAAAAGATTTAATACAGTTTCCTCTTGCATTGAGGAGTAATTGCCATTTAATCTAATAAAACCTTTTTTGTGGTGGAGCAAAAGCTGAAGTTGGATGAGCATTCGTTTGTTAAGCAAACACAATCGACACGCTGAAATGGGACGCATCATCTTTCCAGATAGAGTGGGAAGGTCTCGTTTATCCTTGCCCATACAACTGTTTGAATGTAAAAACGTGGTAATGTTTGCAGCCCGAACAAGAGCATTGCTGCCGATGGAGCTGCAAAGCTGGAAAACTCAATTCCTCAATGGATTTAATCTGTAATTTTTCATTTCCTGACTTTTAATGAGTAGACTTTTTTGTGTTTACTAATTCAAACAACAGATATTGCTTTCTCATTTGACGCTGGATTGGCTTACCTGGAAAATTAGAACGTGGTAGGAAACGTGTTCTCTCAGGGCATCCTTTACTAAACCTGTGTAAAAATATCGATTAATACAAAATAATTCCACTTACAGTTTTTTCGCATTAGTAAGCAAATGTTGCCTTTAAAGTTTCATTAATTATGGATATTATGGATTAATAATAATAAATACGCTAAAAATCAAAATTTAGAAATTAAAATCTTTGCATTCTACTTTAAATTATTTAAGGTGTAAGAAATATGGGAAATTAATTGAAGCTTGAAGGAATAATCTATAAAGTTATGGAGTGTACTTATAATTACAAGGACTGCTATTTTTCTTAGATGGAAAACTTTAATCCGAACCATTCCTTTTAACTTGCTCATGCAGTTACATTTAATTTCTTTGTTTTCCCGTTTGTATCCAAAACGAGCGCTGCTCTACGCGCACAGTCTCTATCAAACAATGCCATAAATTCGCCTTAAATGTTATTCTTAGAGCTGCATCTTATTCTAATGCTTCAAGGACGTAATTTGACCCCATTTTCCTTACTCATTCAAACCTTACACCTTTCCAAAGCTGCAATAAAACCTTTTCGCGTCCGACGCTCGCATGCACTTACCTTTATTTTCTTCAAACCTCAGGTTTAAATATTATCCCGTGCACTCGCATTTTTAACAGTTTTCAAAGTGTGCAAGTAATCTTATATCCCTTGCATGTATATTCAAGTTTAAAAATCCCAAGCCATTTTCTATTAACCTACTTTGGAATCTCGACCGTTCAACTGAAACTTATGTCTACTGCCGGGTGTATCTTAAGCATTTTTAAGGTTTCACGTATAACGGCATATTTGCTATACAATGGTATTGTCCCGCAGAAACTTTCTGAATTGTACAGAAAACGTATAAAGCAGAAAGACTTGTTTCAAAATATTCCGAATAAATATCACTGTGAACCTATTTTTGTAAATAGCAGTACACTATATACAAGAATTTTTTAGTCATATGGATGTTTTCTATTTTTTTTTCGCAGGTTAGTGGCTAGAGTACTATTTTTGTAATTAAATAAAAGAATGGAAAATCGACTACATTGAGATTCCTTGTGTACTGGTATACAAAATATATTTTTATATATAAAACTTTAAGTACGCTTTCTTGCAACTATTAATCTATGTGTGTTACTTTTAAATGTAGCAGTAAGAAACAAACTAACAACACCAACAGAAAGTCTTCCATACTTAAAAAAATAAATGTTTTCTCCGAACATGAATGTGAACTTGTATAATCAAGTCTTTGGCAAAATTTGAGGTAGATTGCATTTCCTCATTTTACTTTTATGTGTAAAGCTTTATTTAAATTAGACGTATGTGATTTTATATAGGTAATAAAATGATTTTTTTTAAATTACTTTATAAATTTATAGTATCACCCGTTAAACATAAAAGTATTCATGCTTCAGAGGAGTTTATTGTTCTTAGTTTTGCTACTATTTTCTTTTGGCTTGACAATTGTCATTTATAGTCAAGAGATATTTTAAATTTTAACAATTTTTTAAGCAGATGTTAGAGACACGATATATTATAGAGTCATCAATACATTTAATCGTATCTTGCAAACTAAAACAGAGGACTCCAGATAATCTTATGTCCTATGTAGTCCTTCATGGCTTTAGATAAAAACAAATTAGAATTAGATTACAAATAGTGTATAAGAATGTCACAGCAAAAATAGGTATGCTGTATAGTTTTAGAGCTGTTACCAGATTTGAATGCATGTATTTTTTACCAACTCTAAACTTAATTTATTAGTTACTTCTTGTAGAGAGATCCGCGGGTACATCTTCGTTTTCATAGTTATTTAAATATATTTCTGCGTTTTGTTTAATTGTATTTTTTTTTCTGTGAGGGTAGGACTAATGTGTATAAAGCATAAAAGTTATTATCATAAATAAAATCATTGTTATTATTATTTTTCATCATCAAAAGATACTGTGTTCAATTTCTAATTGAAAAACCGGTTGTTTTATTTTTAAAAACTACTACGATTGCAGTCGAAATATCTTCATGTAAGCCGTTCTATTTCCAATATTTTAGTTTTATGTTAGTATTCTTCGTAAAATTTATCGTAAATTTATTTATTTTTTTGAACTAAAAGCCCCAAAGCTGTCATAACTAAATGGTTTTTTAATTGGGGCAAGACTTTGATGGCAGTCTGCAGCACCCATGTTGTTTTGTTCACATTTATCTAATCTGCTATTAATTATTCAGTCACCGATATCAAATCACCATATCATGTCTAGTTACAAGCACGGAGATGCGGAATATGTTTTTGAAAACGTATTGCCTGCAACTCGCCAAATATGGAACTAGCTTGCCAAATTCAAAATCTAACATTTATCTATAAATTTCGACTTTCTATTAATGAAAGCTGAAAAATTAAGTTAAATAGATTTTTAATAAACAAAAGTTACATAATTAGGTTTCAGATTGGGTATATTTGCATGATTGTTAAATGATAACATAATTGGTAAAGTATTTTTTAAGTCCTACTTTTTAATTGAATTGTAGAAGTTTTCAGATTTTGTTGTTATAATATAGTGCTAGTATATTACTATAGTATATAGTGTATATGCTTTTTGATATTAAATCTTTATGTGGGCTTAGGATGGCAGCAAATAAATAAAGTGTAGAACTATAATCGTAAATTTAAGCAGAGGCTTTTGTTCATTAGCAGAAATGCTGGATACCAAAATCACGTGCCTAAACGTTTAATTACTAAACAGGGCATATCACGAAGTTTATTTCGAAGTAAAAGAACGGAAAACTCTTTAAAGTTTTAAGCGTTAATTAAGACATTTATCAGAACATCCTTACCCAAGGGATACTCCTCAGGAAATAAGTAGTCCATCAACATAGAGAATGGTTGGAACAATTGAAATTCTTCTTGGAGATGTAGGTCTTTTGTCCTCATAGTGTTTCCTGGGGGAACATCCGAGAATTGCAAGCGGCTTGACTTAATGTGCTTGCTTCTTACATTTGGTTTTGCTGCTGTTACGTTTTCCAATTTAATTGTCAAACTCTTTGTTGTGTCTTGTAGATTTCTGTAAGCGGTTATTTTAGAGATATCGTTATTTGAGTAGAACTTAAAACTGAAATGTGCAAATCAAGCAGCATGTATTTTTCTTCATTACTTACTAAACGATTTTAAAGTGTTCGTTGTCCAATAACTAATAGAAATTTGAATCAGGGTATATAATTCCACACAGAAACAGCAACACTGGAAAAAGGCTTTTCAATGCATTTAAAAGGCGCGTTTGAAATGTAGTGACAAATACACAGGAATGATTTGAATATAAAATATCACATACTCTTGTTTGTACAAAGTAGCACTAATGGAAATTGAATCCGAATATGTTATGTAAATATTATAAATGATTTAGGTAGATAGATACTCTTAGTAACATGCGAAGATTTATATTTATGCATTGGAAAACTTGTATCCGATTGAAGTGAGGAAACAAAATAAATTTTGAATAAATATACCTCACGAATTTTATAAATAAATAAAGGGAAACTTACGTTCGATTATCTTGTGTGTACGAAATTCTGCTTGGATTAAGCCGCGATTCAATATCATCCTTTCCATTCAATTTCGCTGCCACAAGTTTGCCAACTAGAGGGGCAACTCCGCTCTGTATTTTCTCCCCCAGAACAACCTCCCTATGAACATCCTCACCATGAGCAACCATCTCGCTCTTTTCAGCATGTCTTAAATTTGTGCTTCTGTTTACAGTTTCTCGAGCAACAACATGCTTACTATTTATATCTTTAGTTCCTCTGGCAATTCCTTTAGTTCCTTCTCGGCAGCGTTTCAAATTATTTGATGCCTTAACGACGTTATTATTTTCTTCATAGTTATAATATTGGGCTTGCACGTTTGATGGCTTGAGGGTGCCTTCGAACGGCTTAACTATTGTTACGTTTTTTCGTTGAAGGTTTAAACTCACGTCCGGCGATGGGACGCCAAAGTTTTGCTTTATTTTTTGATAAATATCCGATTTATTTGCTGTTTGAGTTCGAGTGGCGTCCGGAAGGAGAAGGATGAGGAAGAACGCCGGATGTATAACTTCCTTAAAAATCGTCCCTAGCATTTCAAATAATTTATACCGCAACTTTATCTTAAAATGTATTTATTCTAGATGTTTATATAATGTGTTCTGCGTTTTAAGCGTTTTTATCATGTATGTATTTATATTTTTTCCAGTGGTTAATGGGATAGATAAAAATAATTCTTCAATGTGAAAGGTGTTGTAATCTCATCAAGCTCTGTGATGTAGAAAATGAGCTGCTCAATTTCCGGTGAAAAATAACTGTCACGAACCCTGTTTGCTTTCAATTAACAAATGGATCGCTCACATTCAGCCCGAGACTATTTTCATTCAATACCCCATCGCGGAAAAATATTTTACAGCTGTCATCAGTGAGATTTCATTATCTACCGCCTCGACAGCGAACAGAAGGGGTTCGAACAAAATTTTTATCACTTTTCCACAACCACACCGACGAACACCGTTTCAAGGGGTGACTCGTTACCGAGTATAAGCACGATCGGCATGTTAGATGTAACTGAATTAGTGGAATTCCGTAATTATGTGGGTCAAGGAGGGATCTTCAGAGTGGGGTTTCAATTTGGCCCAACATCGAGGATTGACATTCTTTACAACTATCAAGAATTGTGCCTCTGCGTTGCCTTGTATAATGGATGCTAGTGGGACGAATGGAGTCGGGGTTGTATTTCAACGGCTTCCTTGCGTGTACTCGTTCGATTTGGACCGAATCAAAGACATCGCATCGTATCGGTTTCACTCCAGGAATCACCCAGCCAGTTGCTGAACCGTGTTTAAATTTATTACGCCGATTTTTCTTGCGCTTTGGCAGCAGCATGCCGGCTTTATTTTGTACTACAAGAGTTTTTCATTTTTGAAACAGCTTTTAAAGCGGAAATCGATTATGTGTACATGAGTATATATTTTTATTGATTTTTTTACTGAACAACGATTGATCATAGCTAGGGCAGTCAAAAGTAATTTTTTAGTTTCTTGGAGAAAATCATCTATCTATTTTTATTCTTCTAAAAATGTGAAGCTCTTCCAAACTGCTTCAGTGAAGGCACACAATGAGTCGGAGACAATTACGCATTTGCATTTATTTATCGTTTCTTAGTAAATTAATACATTTGACTCATTCTAATATGGCTTTTGATACGATCGATAGTTTTCACCCTGAGGCGTTCGGAATTTTATTGACAACTAATTACATCATTATTAATTATATATAATGTAGTCATTATTTGAAACGAATATAATACAAGGAATCTTGCCAGCTCTTATGTGTTCATAATGAAATAGTTTTGTAAAATCGAAATATTAGATATATACATACATACAAATACTCTGACTTTATTAACCAAAATGTGATTAGGACAGTCACAGTTTTGTATTGACTGTTTACTTGTAATTTGATAGACAGGGTGCTGCATTAATACGTATTTATATTTAAGCCACATGTTAAGAATGGTAATTTGAACACAATTTGCTATTTGCCTTATAGAAAACATCATTTTTAAAAATAGGATGATTTGGGCTTTTGTGCATATTAGAAATGACGCAAATAAACCATGCTGGGTTAAAGAACCATTTTCCATACACAACACCTTTATCTCAATGAAAACATCAGTATCAGAATCAAAACACGCCGCTAACACCGTCAAATTGTCGAGCTGAAATTTCGTAATATCTTCCTTATAAAATAGAGACAAAGGAAAAGATAAAAACAACCATTGAAGACAAATTTTATTGTAGCTCTTTAAGATTTTTTAACCATTATGGGACAGTAGCTGTGTGAAAATTCGTGTGTACCAAATATTTAAATACAAAATATTTGACAACAGTCCCAATTTCGATGAAGTTTTCATTGCTTAAATTGTATTTATTTTACATTTCTTTAATATTAAATCTCCAAGGCGACTTAAATTCATCGCACTAAAATAAATATCCTAATACTTAAAAAATATGCTTTGAAAATGTAGGCACAATTTAGCTTACTTTTTCTTTTAATGCAGAGTTTGGTTAATTCGGACGTATGCAAATTAGAGGATACTTAAAAATTAAATATCTTATTCGCTGATCTTGAATACATCTACATAAAAATGAGTTTCTATTATATCTATGCTTATAGTTGGTTGTGCTTTTTATGAGCTCTCATTTTTCACATTTTGTTTACTATAAATCGTTGGTTTCTTTGATATTTCATACTTTATTAGCTCAGGTGATTTACATGTTGCCAGAAATTTAACAAGTTTGGATATTTGTAAATAAGAAATTAAATATAAATTTAGTTCGTCATTTGTTTTTTAAATCTGTTTATTCTTCTCCAAACGAAACGTTTTTTTATAACTTCGTCTAATACAAGTTCAGCTATTTTGAGCGTAGACAAAAGATGATTCTTTTAAATAACAATAAAATTCATCTGTGCTCAACCTATGACGTTAAAAAGAATTCAACCAGTGGCCTTTAACATAATATAAGTTAATATCTCGGTTATAAAGTATGACATATAATTCAAACAGAAACCTGTCGGTTTAAATGTCTTATATATACTAGCCCTTAAAGTTTCGGAGCGTAATAACTTATTACAAAAGTTTCTTTACAAATTCTGGGAAATTGTAATATTTCTTTCTAATTTTAGTTAATTTGGGCTTAAATAGTAATAGTTTTATTAAAAAACGATACCATTAATTAATATTAAAATAACAAACTCACATTATCATTTCTTTCATTTATAATAAAATACATATCATCATGCTTATACAGGGTGTTGCAGAATTAATTTTCAATACTAAACCCACAGGTTAAAAGTGCCAATAAGACCACGACCTAGTATTTTAAAAGTATAAATAAAAATGTTGAAAATTTGACTAATAGACCATGCTGGGTTAAAGAATATTATACAATGGCACCGTTATTGCTATAAAAATATCATCACAATCAAAGACGTCGTTAAATCCTTCAAAACATTGAGAGACATTTTTTCATGAACGCAAACCCGTCCTTATCAACGAGAAACAGAAAAAGAAAATAAGCATCCGTTGAAGTTAAATTTTATAGCTCATTGTTTTTTCGAATCATTTAAAACAGAACGTGACCTCGAATAAAGATCGCTTTGTATTACTATATACCGCCGCAAGAAAGACGATAACATCATACATCGCAAACCAACACCATCTTTATCTCTATAAAAATACCGGCATCACAATCAAAACAAAGCGTTAGATCCCTCATAATCAGGAGATAAAATTAATTCACCAAAACAAAACCTTCCTAATAACATAAATACAGAAAAAAGAACATAAACAACCATTTAAGTAAAATTTTATTCGAGCGCGTTATTTCTGATCTGAATATCGAACGTGACCTCGAAAGAATATCGCTTTATATTACCGCCGCAAGAAGGGTGGTTACATCATACATCGCAAACAAAACAATTACTTAATTGTCGACATTCTTTATCGTTTAAATTCGATGACTATTTAAATACGATTCACTACAGACAATTTCTATCACAATCAATAGTACAAATTCATGATATTGCGAGTACAGAAAAACATGCACAGCTACTATTGCGTCTGTGGTTGTAAATTTATTGCGCTTTACGGTTTTTGATGAGCATCCACTTTCATGTTTATCACCTTGTTTACAATAAAATATTTTTTTGTTTCGTCTTTAGTAAGTTCACATGACTTGCATATTAGTAAATATATCTTTCTTTGAAAAAGGCATAAATAAAAGTTTAGCTAACTTACATAATAGTAAATAATATATTAAAAACAAAATGAAATGAACGCAATCCGACCAAACATGTGGTACTTGCATTTCTCTCCCGTTGAACTTTATTGGGCATTTAACTTTTTTCACTCGTCTTTATTTCTTTTCAACGTTTTTATTACTATTTCGTCAGTTTCGAGTCCAGATGTTTTCATCATAATCAAGAAGACGATTCTTTGAAATACCGATAAAATTCGTCTGTGTTCGACCGACGATGTCATGGGGAATTCCAACAGTGGTTTTTAACATATACATGTAATTAATATCTCGGTTACTAATTCTGCCTCAAAATTCAATCAAAAACCTATCGCTTTTTATTTCTTATATCTACCACTCCTTTAAGTTTTGTAACCTAATTTTTAAGCTTGATGTATAACAGATACTCGTGTAATGCAAATTTTCTTTTCTGTATCAAATATGTTCAGGCCTTAATGAATAAGTAATTAGATAATTTTCTTACTTACAAAGCATGTGTGGATAAGGTAAAGTATGATGCAAAATAGCAATGCGGACTTAATAAAAAGCACAGTAAATGAAATAAGATTCGAAGTAAAAGAAAGATATAAAAATAGTCTTGCTATTGGTGCTTTAAAAAGGGCAAATTTTCTACTGAAATATATCTTTTGCATTCAGTTTACTTTTTTAAAGTAGACGCCAATTCCTGATGTTTTTAATTTGAGGTTCAGCTGCATAAAGACATTTTTTTCACTTTTGATCTTTCCCAAAGAAAAACCCCGTTTAATTACATGAAAAATATGTGTAAAAGTCCTTTGAATGTAAAAAACAAGTTAAGCTTGAAAGAACAAATTAAACTGTTAGTCGGTATCCCGGAAGGATTGTCCATAAGAAGTACGCAGTTCGTCAACATGTAAAGCGTTTAGAACTGAAATTTGTTCTCAAGTAGAAATTCATCTGAAACTCAGAAATTCGTTGTGGAAATGCAGTTCTTGCATCCGCATGACATTTCCTGTGGGAACAAGAATTGCAACGTACTCAAACTAAACTGCGCCCTTCTATCGTTCGGTCTTGCAACAGCGGCGTTTTCAAATCTAATTCCTTGCCAAAACGGCTTCATAGTCCGCTTGATTCTACAAGCAGAACCAGCTGTGCTTTCAAAAGCAACAGACACGGCGTAGTTTTCATTCGCAGGCTCGTGATCCTGGCTTTAACTGAATATATTTTGCTCAAAGTGAACTTTGATGCAAATTACCGTTTGGTGTTCATATCAATTCTTCAAAGAAACACCGAATTTTAGAAAATAAATATTTTGAAGTTATGTTTGATTATTCTGATCAAATATATTAAATTCCTTCAGGATCAAGCTGTGATTCACTTTAGTATTTTATTGCGAATCGCGAGAACAAGGTTTTCTAATTTCATACCTTGAGAGATCTGTATTTTCTTTTCAGTTCTTTTCTCGTTGTCTTGTTGCATTATGACTGTCACCTCTGGATTATACTGCTCCGCCCCTTTAACCCTCTCTTGTTTGTTTACAAATTGTAAAGAAATACACAGGCTTATAAATAGTAACCTTTTAGTAACATCGATAATATATGGTATCAGGATTTCATATGTTTGACAGTGCTCTTTGCAGGTAAAATTCTCAACTGTATTTAAAAAATCGCGCAAGAATTTTGTTTTACTTAGCTTTGTCTTCACGTTTTGCCATTTATTCCTTAATATGACGTTATCTGAGATATAAAAAGTAAATAATGCCAGCAAATGATATGAAATGATGAATGTAGGGGAGTCTGTACGTGCCGTGATGATTTCATATTAATTTTTGCTCTATTAAGAGAGTTAATCTAAAGGAGAAATAGTTCAAAACAATTTGGTTGGAAGCATTGGTAGTTTTCTTGGAAATTAGTGTAAAAATATTTCATTAATTCAGAGAAATATGTGATACTTGTGATGCTTAGCAGCCGAAGATTAAGAAGAGTAGCATCCTTTTATTCCTAGATTTTGTCAGCAATTTCTAAAATATGCCGCAGTTCATTTCGTTTTGTTGAGTGTTTCTGAATGACTTATTACAATTCTGGCAGTACTAATATTAGTGTTTAAATTAAAATTCATTTATGCATGTATTTTAATGCAATGCTAAAATCTTCATAGCAATCTGCTCTTTAGCTCTTTCGATTTTGTTTTTCAAATATTTATGACATATTATATCATTTATTTCACAATTTTATGTAATTTTTCACCTAGAGTTACCTAGTACGTTAAACTATTTTATTGTTCATTTAACAATAAATAATGTGTTACACTGATCACTAGTGCAGCTTATGCTACAGAAGCACCACGTTCTGGAAGGCAAGTTGAATGAATCGGATGTGACGTGCTGTTACAATGGCGTCGATAATTTGCTTATCAAACGTCAAAAATTTTCTATTTTTGAAGCGCATCACTACTAAGGACGAGAAGTAGTTTGTGTTATATGTAACAAGGTTCTACGTTTGAGATCATGGAGTAAAAAACATAAATCGTCTTTTGAAAATCGGTTATTAAGAGAAAACTTATACTATAAGTTTTGTTGTGACTTTAAAAACACATTTTTAACCTACCACCGAACACCAAAACGAACAATTTTGTAGAATACAGACTGATTGAATAATTCTGATAAGCAGAAATTGACAAAATTGATCAACAGAAAAACAAGTTTTGTTCTTCTAAGATAATGCGCGATTTCATACAATTTTGCTAACTCACCAAAGTCTTTTACAGATTTAATGGGATATACTGCCTTTCTCATCATATTCTTCAGAACTTCTGATTATCACTTGTTTCGGTTTATACACAATTTTAGACGACAAAATCATTACTGCAAATGACTTAAATCATTTGCTGGCAAATTAATAACAACTATTTTATTAACGCTACTGCCATAAAGATGGCTTTATGTAAATCAATTAAATTCACTATAAGAAAATCGATTTTTATTTTTTCGTAAAACATTATTTTTCGATATGTTACTAATATGCTGCTGAAATCTGTTAATCGACAGTTTCTTTAAGTATTGTTGTGAACTTGAACTTAGGTGGTCTGCTAAGGGGCTACACGTTTTTACTCAAACTATCTAGATAATCTGCATATTACCTACAAAGCCCTTATTAAAACGAAAAATAAGATTTTTTTATGAACTAACAGCTGCGGATTTTTGCTTTTAAGCTAATAATAGTAATTACATTTATTTTTTATTTATGTCTTAAAAATCGAAATGGTAAATTTTCAAATCATAGTAAAATTATTTTTAGTTGGTAGTGAAATTTAAAAATTACATCAACAATCACATTTTCTGAAAGCGTGCCTTGTACTAATACATTGTTTTATTTGGCGTAGAGATACTTCTGCAACCGCAACATCTTCTTACATTAAAAGCTCTCTTTGCAAACATTGCATTAAGATTTTAAAATTCCTATTTTAGTGTCAAATTTATAAACAAACCATTGCTAAAACCATGCAAAAATCCGTTTGATCACGATACTTTATTTGAAACAGATACACTCTCATTAATGTTTCGATATTATGCACTAAAAACTTGATTTTTTTGGATACTAAACAAAAAAGTCTTATCATACCCTTTTTCTTGAGAATTTCTCTTAAGACCCATTATGCAATATGTAGCCTACTAATTTTTCCTTTTTTGTTTTTCATTAGTTCGTGCAGTACTGCGTAGATGTCCTCTTTTGGTATCGTAGCCTCGCCATTCCCACGGAGGATTTATTTACCTTTTAAGGCGATCCTCCCATTCCACGGTAATACTTTCATTTTGCTAATTATGTCTGCCTTAGATCTTTCCAAGAGTCGCAGTTGCTCCTATGATTTTTTAATGTCTCGGTCTTATCTGTCGTTAGATAGTTTCCTTGATCGTTTTACATCAATCGGTTTTGTGGCCTCCCTATTATTAGTCGTCCTTGTGATGTTCCTAGCTCATTAGCATTTTAATCATTTTATTATATAGAAAATGTCTAAAAGCTGTTTTTCTTTTATCTATAGCTTTTGAGGTAGTGGGAAGTTGATATGATATCAACGTTTCTAATCTAAATCTCAAAGCCATATATTAGTTCTGATAACATATATTGATCAAAAACATTATGTTTTAGATAGAGAAGCATTTCGGATCTGAATATTGTGTAATTTCTCACGAATGCTCTCTAAGTAAGCTTGCATCTTCTATTTATTTCTGGAAGCAGCAATCCTGAAACATGAAGTGATTGACCTAAGTGAACGTATCTTTTAACTCATTTTATGGTGATGTCTATATCTGATGTAAATTCATTAAATGTTTTTATTTTAATCTACTAACTGGTAATATAAAACTCTTTGACTAGATTATGTCATCCATGAATCGAAGTTCATTGTATATTGCTCCCTTGATTGTCAGTCACTTAGTTTCATGGCAGATGCAGAAATGAATAAGGAAGAGAATTTAAAAATTTTGTTCCTAAATAGGACAAAATAAAATTAAATGTTAAAAATCTTTATTTGCCTATTTTTTGAAAATGTATCTATTGAAGTGGTAAATAGTAAATATTTTGTCATTTGTACAAACATATATATTTAAAAATCCGTTGATGCAATGGAGGAAATTAATATTTAAAGTTTTCTTTCAAGCTAATGAGTGTCATGTTCAAGTTCAAGAAGACAAATAGAAGAAATGTATTTTAATATTATGAATAGAATTTAAGAATCTATAGGAATTTATTTTTAAATTCAATCATAATTTAAATAAATTCACATCTCAAATAGTTTACCTTATTAGAGTGTGCAAGTAGCTTTGATTAGTATCTCATTTGTTAAAAATTTTATCTCAATTATTGTTGGGTGACAGATAATTCAATTTATGTAAATAACATAATTTAAACTGGTATTTCAGTGTAAATTTGATTAGTTTCAGGAAAAGAAATAATCACTTTAGGACAATCCGATTCGAGATCATCATTTTGAAAGTGATTATGGTCTGACATTAAAATTATAATGTAAAGACATTAGCATTATATATCATCTGCAAATACCCCGAGAAATTCTTAAGGCAACGGTCTTTTTTTTTACCACCCTCTGATCTAAATGTGCTCGCTTATAATTGGAGTACATTACCAAGCAAGTCATTTGATCCAAATCCGAATATCCTTAGTAAATTCCCGCCTGATTTTCTAACTTCTTCCAACTAAAAAATTGTGTTTCTCTCAGACTTCAAGAATGACGGAAAGCGCTTAGATTTTATCAACCGGGAGGGAATTCTAATTTATTTGGTTGGTGGGTTTAGGTGCGCGGAACTTCTGATCCACTCGTGTCACCCGGTAAGTGAAAGAATTTAAAATTTGTTAACCTACACTTTCTAATTAAAACTTAAATTTAGAAAAGGCCTCTATCGGAATTGCAAATTCACATTCAGTCTTCACTGTCAAAATAAAAACTGTTTTAAGGGCGCCATTTTTGATTAAAAATGAGAGATAGTATCGTTTAGTGAAAAGGTTGGAGAAAAAGTAATTTTATGGTTATTTAGCTGTCACATTGGAAAAGCTGGAAGTTAAAAACCAGGGACTGTCTTAGAATTTACTTTGAGCTGGGTAACAAATGCAGTTTTAACGATCCGTGAACTTCAAGACTCTTAAAAGTAGACACTACATCAATAATGCAAAGGCACTGTGTGTGATCATTCAAGATATTTCTAAATAGTCTCAAGTAGTATATTGATTTTCAATTGAATTCAAGATTCTTCTCTTTTTATCTATCTATTTGTCTATTATTTGAAATAAATTGGTTCGAATCACTTGAAATCACGACATGGGACGAGATAAAAATAAAACGCAAACTAAAATTAAATTGGAGCCCCCTGGTTTTCATTGGTATTTTCTTTTTCTTTTTACAGTTTCAAGATATTTTATTTGTACACACTCTTTTCATGAATATTCGGTTTTCTAATTTATTGAAAACAAGTGCAAATACAAAATAATTTTAATTCCGGTAACAAATTATATAATTGTGGAAAATAAGTTGCGATTTTCATAGATGCTTGAAAATATCTCATTAAATAATTTTAAATATAGCAACTACACAATTGCACAAACACTTTAAACAACTTCTAAAGCATGTTCTTATTTGAATGTAGAGTAAAAACTTTTATTTACCTCTTTGTTTTTCGAGAGTATTCTCGCAGTTAGATCTATTTTTTTTTGTTTTCCACTCGACTCGAGTTTACATACACAACTAACAGCGTTTTCGTAGTACGATCTCTATAAAATAATGACGGAAATTTTAATTAAATATTATTTTAATGGTTGCCCTATATTTTCATGTTATATGAGTTCAAGCCTAGGTTTGCCTGGACTTTCAACAATTTATACTACGTTCACATGCAATTGCTTTTATTTGATTTGAATTTAAAGCTTAAACAAACTTCCTTGTACTTTTATTCTCTTGGTCCTTCAATTTGAAATTAGAATAATTTAAACTATGGACTTAATAAATGCTGCCAAAGCAGCATCTTTTGGAGTATCTCATGCGATGCTTATAAATAGGAATGGTTTTAATACTTTGCAGGGGAAATATATTGTTAATTATAAAATGATCAATTATAAAATTGTTAGTTTTTTCACCTTTTTTATGTGTAAAGCTACCTTCACATTTAGCAAGCTGACATCGCGAAAATCAATTTAAAGATCACATCAACTAGGTTTATCTATATTAGAAGAGTCCATATAGAAAACAACATTTTGTACTTTTCAGTTTTAATATCGCTATTATTATGAATACATAATGTATGCTTTTAAGTCCTGCAAATACAAAGAACATGTGTTTTGCTTTGTTCAGCACAGCTATGCAAAGATACAGTTATAAAAAAAGTTTTTGTTAGTGACACAGATACTTAATTTTGCTTAATTTTTCACGCCAAACTACATCTACTATTTGAATCGCCGAATGTTGCATTCCTGGCACAGTTAACTAGCTCTTCATTTTGCCATCACATTACAAACCTTTAGCGAGTATTAAAAGTTTCCCAGATTAGAATGATATATGTAAATCATATTTCTGTAATAATAAAAGAAGCTCAAGCATATACATAAACAATGACTAAGAAGTAGTTCAACTTAAAAATCTTGTGAGGTAATGTACTTAATTTGACTGATAATAAATTAACTCTCATTGGAAATTTCTTTAATTTATTTATTTTGATTGCAGATTCGGGCAAGTATGAATTTTGTCAACTTTTTGAAGTACGGTTTTACAGTGTTCCTAAAGAGAAATACGCAGCGAACGGCCCACATAAGCTGAAAATAATAAAATAGTATTGTACAATAGCAGAGCAAATTATATAATCCAATGAAGGTAAATTAATCTTCAAAAAATACGACTTCTAACTACCTATCTATTGATTTGGTGTTGTTTATTAAATTAATTTTTATAAAATAAAATCAAACTCTTGTTTTACTTAGCTAAATTACGTTTCAATTCTTCATTTATTTCAATTATGTATTTACAATAAAAACATACACAAAAGAGTCACAATCTTAATTTGTGATGTCACTATTTTTTATGATAATCACTATTATTTGCAACTGTTTAACTTTGAATAGAACAGAATAGCATGCATATGTGCTTGGACATAACATTAAAGCTACATTTTTCTAATTTTATTCTATTAAGTTGATAAGCTTATTAAGTCAAAATGTATCGATTTTATCGTAAGCATTAGTCCAATTTGCAAGATTGTTTACAATTGGATTGTGTATTCGCATTACCTTATTAAATAAATTGAATTTGGAGTGGGTCATGTTTTAAGCCGGGCTTTAGTTACTATTCTATTTAAGAAAGAAAATTGCAACATATATCTGATGTCTTAAAAGTGACATAATGGTGATGTATACATGCCAATTTAAATATCCTACTAAAACAGAATATTTCTGATTATTCGGTCTAAAGAAAATAAAGCAGTGCGCATTGATTGATATGTTCCAGCTTTAAGTTGATTCTTTAAACCTGGCCAAATAATTAGGCCCAAATTAATAAAAAAATTAGACGGGCTAAAATGATGGCACTAAAAATTAGTGGCCTATATATATTAGCTTAGTCAATTGTTACTAAGACTTTTACTACAAAAGCAAATGCACTATAGTATAAAGGAGTTATAGTCACAATTTATTAATTATCAATGAGGTTCTATTGTAAAAATCTATGTCCACTTACAAATATCGAATTAATCTGAAATATGCATTTTACATTCCTTTTTGCCCTGGCAAAGTACTAGTAACAAAACTAGTATACCAGGTGCGCCACTTTAAAATGTCGTTTTGTTGTCAAGAGATAGCGCATGAAAACCATTAAGCCATTATTTTTATGAGACTGCCTACTATCAAATGTCATATTCGATTAGTTGTTAACGAGTTAATAGCATATTTTGAGCCAAGTAAATAGTATTTGCGGCATGTAATGATTTTCCTGTTCAATAAAACCAGGCATCGGAAAGTCATCGAATTCTTGTGGAGACTTACAGCAGTCTTGCTCCAACTGTCAGGACTTGTGAACGCTAGTTTTAACATTTCAAAAGTGGCAATTTTAGTGTTATTGACAAATGACCTGAAAATCCACCAAACAAGTTTGAATACCACGAAGTACAGGCATTACTGGACGAAGATGGTTCACTAACACTACAAATGATGGCGGAGCAGTTAAACGTTACTCGGCAAGCCATTTCCAATCAACTGGGAACCATGGAAAATATTCAAAAGGTTGGTAAATCGATTCCACACATACTGAACGAACGTCAGATGGAAAGACGAAAAACTGTGCGAAATGTTGCATTTGCACCACAAGAGAAAGAGTGTTTTTGCACCGGGCTTTAACTGGCGATTAAAAATGGATATATTTTGAGAATCCCAAACGTAAGAAATCGTGGGTCGCTTGTCAAACTTGGCGAAACAGTTAAAACCGTCCGCTACCGATAACAAATGATGAATTTAAACCACGCATTGATCGAAAAACGCCCAGAATGGGCTCGAAGACACGACAAAGTCTTCAGCACATTCAGTCAAAGTGAACAAAGAAACGATTTCTTTGCTTAGTTGGGAATTCCTACTCCATCCGCCATATTCACCAGACTTGGCGCCTTCTGATTATCACCTTTTATCATCAATGGGACACACACTGGCTAAGCAACACTATAAAACTTTCGAGGATGTACAAAAATGACTCGATGAATAGATATCAATGAAAGTTGAAGCTTTCTTTTGGTACGGTATCGATAAATTGAATAAAAAATGTTTTACCATTGTTCTTAAATTATTGCATATTTTAAATGAACAATGACATTTTAAACTTGGGCACCTGGTATATCTAATTTCAGTAACAAACCTAATTTTTTAGATCACATTTTTACTTCAAAATATCAGTTTTCCTTTAATTATCCTATTATTTTGTAAAGCTAGTCTGAAATAAAGATACAAGTGTAAAACTAATAAAAAAAGTTGCGGTATAGATTCAATTTCAATTCTCCTTCCTAGAATTACCAATTCATTTCCTGTGTGAAGCATATCGCTTGAATTATAGAGTAATTGTTCTATTTACTCTACCAAACGGTAATTTTGAACTTTCTAAAATTTTCAAAGAGTACATAAAAATTTAAATATGCTACATTTTCCGTAAAAGTTTCAATAAACAATAAAGAGAGGAAATATTATTTGGTTCGCCCAATGTGACATATACATTACATATTTATTTCCATAAAAAATATATCTCTTTCATTATTTATATCTTCTGGATGACGAATTGTGCGTGCAGCCGCTTCCAGCTGCGGCATATGCCCCGGCTCTTATTCCCAATACTCAATTCTCTTACTGCAGAAGGAAAATCTAATCAGTTTGGAAAAAAGGTCTCCTCGCTCATTTGCACTCATCCAAACTGTGGCACCTCGTCCAGAATTTAAATAGTAAGAAATTTTCAGGGCCTTTCAAGGATCTCCAATGCGCCGGCCTGATTCACGGGCCCCATCTCCACCATCCAAGTTTTGATGCTGAAAACGCTCCAGTCTCGAAAGGACCCGCGCGCGGCAACTCCCTGAACTCATCTCTCCCTGAACCAGGAGCGCGCTGTTGCGCTGAATTCCTGTTTGCGTGCTTAACAAACTTTTTCATTAATCTTACTACTAGTTGCTGTTGGTTTTTACTCAAACTACTTAACTCGCACGTTTGTTTAGTTTCTTACGAAATAGAAGAAGGTACGTACCCCTGCTTTTCTGAAATATTAAATGCATGAAGTCAACTCCAAGTTTGAATATCAAAACTAGTGGAAACAAGTTTCCCAAACTTTTATATACAGAACAAATTTTCAATTTTCGTCACGTAATATGGTCTTTTTCTTTCATGCACTCCAACTTTTCCACAGTTTCAATTTTAATTAACGTCTATAAAAGTTTTTATAACACAGTCGCCTCGAATGAAAAACCAGATAAACGCCGCCGCATTTAAAAATAAATCGGGGCTTTAACCGCTGAAAACCCAAAATTAAACAAAATAAAAAATAAATGGATGTCAACTCGTTAACTAGAAAGCTAACAAGAGAGGCAGAAAGAGATGTGGGTAAAAATGAAACAAATAAAAAATTTAATTAAAATTATAACGAAATGGACAAATAAATCCCTATGTAAGAATGGGGTTCGTTTTGGTCATACATTATAAAAGTGTTGGTTTGAATGCAGCGCGGTATTTATTAGGAGTTATTTTCTTTATTTGTGGATACACATACACAAAGGTAAGGAATCCCCGTGGACTCTGGATTCCGGGTTCTATTAAAAACCTTTCTTTTTTTGAGCATCAAAAAATATAATTAGATTCGTGTTTTTTACACAACTTTTATAGAAAGACGTTTTTATTGGCGGCGTTAAAGAGTAAAATATAATTTACTTTGCTCTGCAATTTATTTTAGATTAACTTACCGTTGGTGTAAAAAAGTTGATAATTTTTCACGAAGAAACAAGTTTTTATTTTAAATTTAATAAGTGCTTTTACACCAGAAATAAGCGTTTATTCCGTAAATTATGTTGTATTCAGTAAATAAAAATTTACACACTGAAATTCTGTTTGAAAACAGGTTCAGCTTACATAAAATCCAAAACAGAAAGACCGTAAAGGGAGGAGCAATAAAACGATATTTCTATAATATATTTGCAGTTGAGAAAGTTTCGAATTAAATTTTCGTCTATATTCTCGTCAGCGGCGCGACAGCTCTTTTGAGTCGAAACTTTTACCCTGAACTTACCGCGAATAGAGTAGCTTGTGTAAATGTTGTACCTTCCCGTGTCGAAACTTTTGTTTGGTAATTGAATAATCAACAAAAGCTTAAAATCTGCGTGATGTCACGATATATATAGGAACCTTCTAGCCGAAACTAGTTTGTTGATGTGGATGTGAAAACTATTCGTCAAAGGGTTGTTTAGTTTAGGAAACATTTGTAGGACAGGAAATCATTTTAATTAAATTGCTACTCATGTCCATTTGTAGTTTGCTTTTGAGTTATCAATTGTTATATATTATTGTGATTTATGACGCTTGCCCTGTTTAAAGAAACTCGTGGGTTTTATTAGACTATTTTGACGTTCATCACTTTATCATTTACTTAAGTCTCCGATATTATTGGTCAGCCTTTGAGTTATCTTCAAAATTTAAAATTGCAGGCACTTAATTGCATTGGCATTTGAAATATATGATAATATAAGGTCAAATAAAAACTTATGGCAGCGAGCTTGGAATATCTTATACATTGATTTGCAATAGTAAGACAAATATTTATAAAATACATTATTCACCAGAACTTCTTATGGCGTTGGTATTCTAAAACATACTATTTATTAATATTTTTCTTTTTTGACTAAGAAAATAAAGTTTTAAACCTCAACAGAAGTCCTTTTTCTTTATATGAACATTACATTTTTAATTGTGCTTGTTAAATGACGTATTAAATTTATTTGTAATTTCAAGTCACTTAGTTTTTATATATGTTGT
The DNA here is from genome assembly GCA_033557835.1 of Helochares maculicollis. Taxonomy (NCBI): domain Eukaryota; kingdom Metazoa; phylum Arthropoda; class Insecta; order Coleoptera; family Hydrophilidae; genus Helochares; species Helochares maculicollis. Next base: position 28,559 of record JAWQRO010000149.1, read on the forward strand.
GTTTGACAGTCTAATGTCAAAATAAATTATACTCTTAAGAAAAACCCTACTCATCTCTTACTTGGTTGTAAATTTAGATGCTGTAAGACACTTTGAAATTTAAAAATTATATTTAAAATACACACATAATAATAACTTTTAAAAATGCAACTGTTACAAAAGTACTGCAAATCAGACGACTCTCTTACATTTTTACCTGTAACTAACAATAAACAGAAATACAGAAGTATATTAAATTTATAGGTCAAAAAGAGAGTAATATTTTACTAATAAGTGATGTGTAGGACGGGCGAGGTCTTTAAATTTCGTTGGTTCACTCGCGAAAATATTGAGTTTCCTTTTTTCTGAATATTCGGGCCGTAAAATGGAGCATTAAAAGTGGAAACACACTTATTGATATGACTGGAGTTTAACATATTTTACCAGTACATTATTGCGTCATCCTTACTGCAACAAAAGGAAAATCTCAAACGGATGCGAAATGCTTGAGGGCCGGTTTTTTACCCGGCTTGGGCCGAGAAAGTTTTACGTAGCAGGTTATAAATTATGATGACTTTTATCTGACAACTTTGGCGAAAATAATCTTTATTTCCTATAAAAAGAGTACGCGAGCATCTCCAGGAGTGTAAAAAACACAGTTCGCAAGAAGGACGTCGCGACTTGCCGCATCTCTCAACTAGAAGAAACGCACGCCGGAAATAAATACGCATGCTGGAGATATACAAATCCTCAAGTTTTCCATTTAAAGATGATTTTAATTGATTATGCTATTTCCGCTTTCAGAAATTAATGTAAGGGAAAGTTAATAATAATCTTTCTATCTGGAAACTTGAAGCCAACTGTGACGTCATTCTTAGATAGTTTGGGCGAAAATCATTTATTGTGGGATTTAAAATGATCACCTAAACATTATATGTATGTTGTTTATATTTTGTACATAAAACTTTTGCAAACCGTATTATAATGGTGAAATAATTTTATACCTTTGGGCGGACGTGTATTTTTCCTAGTTGACGTTTATTTAAGTCTAATCGTGTTTGAATTGTTTTATCGTAGTATTATCTACTGCAGTTGAAGCTTAATTCAGTGAGCCATCTGAAATCGGTTAAAAATTAAGAAAAAAGTCAAAAAGGAAAAGACAATAGTTTTTACTATTTTCTTAAAAAGTTGCGAGGTGTCTAGTCAGGTGGCAAGAAGGCGTACTCATCAGTTCAAGCTAACAAGAATTCTATAAAATTCAAATATAATCATTGCACATAAATAAATTACATATGAAACCTTACGAGCATATAAAGTTAAACGAAATACAAATTATTTCTAGGAAAGTACGTGCCAGCACGACGGGACTAGTGGTAAGAGGCACGTGTTTTAGTACTACAATTTAAGTTTGAATTTAAAGTAAACCTAAAAATATCACAAAACTATTATGATTTTTTATTAAAAACTAGTTTACTTAATAAACTCAATAATTCATGGGGATCGTGCCAGTCGATTTTTGATGTGCTTGGTTTTTATGGCGATTTCTTTTTTGTTAATGCAGCAAAGAGTGTCTCGTATGTCAATCTTGTGTTCAGTATACTATAATATATATAATAATGGACATTAAGTGCAAGTACTTGCCTAAATTATATTGTTTTTTTTTTAGATTTGTTCTAAATACTGAAAATAATTGGCCATTACTTGTCCAGTTTGCCACGGGTATAGTAGAGCCCCAGCCTGAGGAAAAATTCTTAGGTTAAGTGCTAAGCCAACAACATTGTGGAGTTTTCTCTATTTAACTCTCGGGGGAAGAGAAGCATACATCTCACCTTTAGATGAGTACTAGAGCCGATTGAGATACGCGGTGGCTTTTTTTAGGATTTAAAAATTTCTTTATAATATTTATTGGGTAGAAGTTAGCAGCAAGCAAGTCACATACTAATTTAAAATTATTTTTTAATGTACAGTGTACACTTTGCTAACAATTTTATTTTTTAAGGCAAATAAGAGATATATTTTCCTAGTAAAGTAAACCTTTCTGGACCAATCTAACTGAACTAAGCTGCTTTCATTCTTAGTTACTAAGAAGTCTAGGGAGGGGTCACCGCCCTTGTTATTACCTCAAAATTCATGTTGTTGTAAGGGTTGTTAAAATTAAAGTCTACTTTAATGGAAGGGACCGTAGCTATAAGCTTGTCCAGAGATTGGTACAGAAAAGGGATTGAAAACTCAAATTTAGGGAAGCTAGATATCAGGAAATAATTCAATATTATTACTGCGAAATGGGAGATATTTTAGAATTCATGAGGCAAGCAAAAATCTATTTATAAAAATAATTTTTGAAATGTAAACTACGCCGAGTCAAAAATAAATTACAGCTACAAGGTACATCTTGCTGATTAGTTACGGTAGAAAGCCCTGCCGCGTATGTTTGCTGCCGGGCATTACATGCATTTACAGCTTAATATTGCTCATTTGAGCACTAGTTTATAACGGTTTAGCAATTTTTGTAATTGTATTACTCAATTTTGTTAATGTGTCTTTGCAGTTTTTGATCTCATAAATATATGTTCCTTTTTCAAGTCTGTTGTATTACTATATAACTATTTTATTCGGTTAATAACAGTGTGTAAAATGATTTTTTAGATTCATAACAATTTCCATTGGGACCAGTTAAGGGTGAAAATGTTTTACATATTTGGAGATGAAAAATGGTATGGGACGAAGGTTTTTAAACAGTGTTCTAAATAGTTCCATTGTTAAGTTGGCAAATAATGGATATTCAATGGGGCATCCAACTGATCATGACTATTACTTTTGAATTAACCATTAGTACAGCTTTATTGTAGGTATACACAGAGCGAGGAGCATCTTATCTTAAATTAGGCGATATGTTTTTTAGTGGTTTCATAGCAGTAGCTTTTTAAGATATTGCCCACTTGTTATATCAGATTGCCCATTGTTGGTCATAGTTTTGAATTCTGCAAAGTAAATGTATAATGTCTCTCTTTTCTTTCTAATTTTTCTAGTTAAGCGTTAGTTAACGCTGTTAAGCAAAGCCCAGTCATTGCGTGTTCTAGCTTCCTGCCACTTACTTCGAAGTTTTATCTTCACAATTATTAAATATTTAGCTTCCATAACAACGAACGCCCTGCACCGTTCTTTTAATACTTGCTAGATTCGTAAACAACTTCCTAGGCAACAATGGTGAATTCATCTTATAGATTTGAAGATTTATTTCTCCTTCTATTAAGTAACGATTTTGCTTCTTATTTGTATACCTGCAGGTAAAAGCAGAGTTGGGGTCTTTCATAAATATAATATAGCTGTTTGTTAATTAGATAGGATAATAGTTCAAATTTATATCGAAACACTATTGATTTATATTTGAGGGATATATCTGATCACAAAAAGAGCAATCAGAACTGGGGAGTGTCTATGGGTCAGTCTTTTGACTTGCCCGTTTGATAGTTAAAATTAACTGTAAACATAGCTGTGACTCTCCAAAATCTTTACTTTGGGTCAACGACTCCATATAACAGAAATAAGATGTTGCATCTTTTAAAGATTCTAATTCATCACTATAGGTGATATGTTTGCATGATCAGTAACTAGTACTTCCTCTTAGGTGTTGTTTTAATAACTTATTAGCTTTAGTACTGGCTTGCAGTGTGATAGAATATGTTTTCTTTTAATGGTGATCAAAAATACAATTCATTTGCATTCCATTTCAAAAGTTTAAGGGAATCAAGCATAGTACTTTGTTAGTGTAAATTAAGACAGCTCTCAGTTTTTTTGAAGCCACCGCCTTTGCTATTATTTCATAAGATAATTGTTTTCTTGTATAATAAGTTTAAGCAAGAGGATTTAAAGGGCGATATCATTATCGAAAATTATTTATCTTAGCTAGCATTATATTAGTTTATAGTTTTAGAATACATCTACATCTCTACCAACTAAAGACGGAACCTTTACAAAATAATAAAATATAAGTTTAACTGTATATTGCACAAAAATGAATTAAAAAGCTAAATATTTTTGATGATAAATGGTTAATTTGCTAATTAAATTCACTATTCCGGAAAAGAAATTAAAGGTAGAACTTTAGAATAAGTGATTCATTTTTAAAAACAGAAATAGTTGAAAAGTTCATAAAAGTCCATTATTTCTGCTCTGTACATATACTCTCAAATAGTAATAAAATCTCAGCTGCTGTATACATTTATAAATGTTTTATTATATACAATATATTGTAGTTATATACACTGCAATATCAATAAATATGATGCAAATACAAATCCATATAAAAAAGGAAAAATGCGCTGTTGGGGCATAGGGGCATCGCTCGTTGCTGAAAATATAACGGCTCGCGTTAGGCCTTGCCCACAATTGCAATGGTCTTTTTTGCAACCAGTACAAGATGTTAGATTTCCATTGGGATACTTGTCAATAATTTCTTGGCGAACAGTTTTCCATTGTGTAGGATTTGCAATTTGTCTAATGTATTTTACATCATACCCCATCTTTAAAATTCCTATTACGCAGGTGTCATCTGCTCCACCTGTTTCCAATTTAAGTGGATTGGATTCGTCTCGTGGATAGTTGCAGTCCGAATCTTGAGGCCCCTGACAATTGCAACAAATAAGTTCTTTCGAAACTTTTACCAAACTAATAAACAAAATAATATTCAAAAAATAACTATTCATGTATCGATTCCTTACATATGACATTTTTAGCGAAATAGATTTTTTTTCTATAAAATATCTAACTAAATTATAGATTGAAAGGGCAAAGCTACTTTCCAAACTAAATTTGAAGAAAATATATTTTCAATAAAATTTCGCTATTAAATTTATAATAAATTTTTTTTATGACTTTTGGATGTCATATGCAAGAGAATTGCTAATGAATTTAATTACTAAGAGCAACGGTAGGTTCTAGCAAAGAAGGAAAAGAATTTTATACCATTATCGAGTAACAAAATCTAAACAAAATTATCATCTGACGCATTAATGACTTAAGTTTTGTCTAAATAACTTTTATTGCAAAATAACTCGTTACTATAGTGGTTGAGGTTGTAAAATACTTATTTCTATTCATATAGAAATCTTTCGTTTCATTATACGACATTACTTGGTTCTCTTGTGGAAAAAATATTTCTGTAAGATCTGGAAAAAGTATTTTTCTTCTTGTCTTGATTTATAGACTTCACAGAAAGGAGTAAACGTCAAAAACATTTAGTCGATCCTCTCTTAGAACTTTATAGTTTTATTGATTTTCATTCAGTCCAATCATATATAGACTGAAACTCGCTGATCATATGCTGACATGAAGAGTTCTTCACAGTATAGACAATAAAACAAGTTTTGATGTATTCCATTATAATTATAAAAATAAAAACTGCCAGTAATACAGAAGTCTGAGGTTTCAATTAAGCGTTAGAAGTTTTTTTTTATTTTTTACAAATATTTAGAAATTAGATGTTTGGTTATATAGATAATTACTATCATCATAGTTATCAAGTCTTTTAATTTTCTAGGCTATAGTTTTCTTATTGTTTAACCCATTAACTGTACTACAGGGAAGTGTCTTGGAATCGTTCCTATATCTTCTATGTACCGCCACCATACTTTCAATCAAAGAGTCATTCATGGCACAATTGCTGATAAAACAATCATAACGACAAATGTTGATACACAAATTGAAGGCATAAAAACATTGTAGATAGCAATAAATACAGTCAACCAAAGGAAAACTGATCGTATCAACGATACGAAATCTACTCACGTAACATTTACATTGCAATGACAAGACCAATTATCTAACACACCTCAACAGAATTTCTGCTCCACAAGCAGATGCAGTGAAATATCTTGATTTACTTTTAGACAATGGAATAAATCAATAAATAAAAAGTTGAATAGATCAAACTAAAGCCCAGATAAATGTATCGGTTAGAGAGACATCATTTCCAACTAAATTTATATTGCAAAAACCGTTCCGTTATCAAACTGATTCGGATATACGGGATTCAGCTACTCGGTTGTACAAAACAATGCAAAGAAGCCAAAGTAGTATTTTTTGCATGATCAACAATGCCTACTATGTAAACAATCAGGAAACATACAAGAACTAGAATATCAGATGGATAACAGATGTTATTTAAGAATATGCTGCAAAACATGAAAAACGTTTGTTGCACGGGCTGAATTTATGTATTGACATAAATGAATACCATATCTGAGAGTGTTACATTCGTGTAGTAAGCCCGAATAAGTTCTTGTTTAACAATTAATCATTAATTAAAATTTTGAAGTAGTACTAAATTAAATGTATTAAGATCTTGCTAAACATTACAGTAATGGATATTTAAAAAGTAAACATTATGTAGTCCATCAATTAAAATCGTTGAGCTTTAATGTATCATCTCACATTCTCTTTTGAAAGATGGTCCTTTAATTCTTTGTTGGTTTTCAATATCTCTATTCCATGACATGCGGCTCCAGAATGACTACCTTCCATCTCTAGGTTTTCCTGTTCCCGTTTTCTGATTGCTGTGGTCTGTATTTCAAATAGATTTTATTTTACACTTTCAAAAACTCTACTGAATGTATGTATGGTATGCTGTTCTGTTGTTTCTATTGATTTAGTTGCTTCTATCAATTCTTTCCTGCTGACGGTGTCAAATACTTCCTTCAAGTCAACAAAGGCTAACAGTTATTTTTCCATATCTTTTCACTTATGTTTCTTACCGCATATATTGCATTTATTTGTTGGAATCGAAGCATTTGGTAATCATACTAGACATTATCTTCTTATTTTTACAGTCGCGCACTTACCAGGTTGATCAGGATTTTGTTACCTTACATTTAGCAGTATTGCCTGAACCATTTCTGATCTGGACAGTAATTCTAGACACTGACAATCTTACCAGTTTGTCACCTCTAATACATTCAACCTTACGTGTTTATCACTCTTAATGTAAAATAAGGTAGTAGTTAAGCAGACTTTCTAGTACGTAATGCAAGCTAAGAGAACAGTCGAGTTTTTCTGAAAAGGGTATCACAGAAACATAGGAAAAGATTCTGAAAAATGTAATCATTGCAGCTTATATTTCTACAAAATCCCTTACCTTTTAAATTAACAGAAATGCGTATTACAAATCACAAATTGATTTAAATTTAATAAATAATAAAGAGCTAAAGGGACAAAATGGAGTTTTTATATATAATATGATTCAAAACAACTTTGTGTGATGATTTATCGTAGCATTTTATTGGGAATAAACTCTATTTAAGACAAAGCTTAGCTTTATGAAAATGAATCGGAAAAAATGTATAGTGGTTTGCCGAACGCTCTGGTTGCTCAAAAGAGGTGGTGTTACCGAAAAACATTAAGTGTACTAAATCGCACAGAAAATGTGTCGATAATTCCAAGAGGTATGTAGACTTATTACGACAAGATATAAAAAACTTGCGTCGTGACTATGAATGAACTTAAATTCACCAGTCCCGAGTTAAGTCGGTAACAGTTAGCTGGCAAACTATGACGTCAATAGTTTTGAATGCGCCTTCACTACTTTATAAAAGGTCACATAAATAGCAATGGTTTTAAGATTTTTTATAATCTCGTATACTATACGAAGTGTAGTACAGGGAAGGTATTAGGATCATGAAAATGATGTGTGTATATGTAAACACGATATCGGTCAGACCGTTTGAGCTGGAACGATGAAATTTAAAATACGGCCATTATCGCAAAAACTGTATCAACTTTTCAGGCATGTAGGACCGCCGGAAGAACCAGTTTACCTACACATCGGATTAAAATTTTGTGCACACTTTGCAAATCACAAAAAACTCACAGATACAAACTTTCAATTTAATCGGATGACCGAAAATGCTATTTTAATATTTTTAAAAATTCCAAATTAAGTAGGCTTTGGAATAAAAAAAAATACAAAAATGTTACAAAGTTGATAAATATGGAAAATATAGCAATAACAAATAGTTCCCTGTAAATTTAAAAATCGGAAGGAGGACTTTACCGGCATAAATTTCTTTGTTTAGTCATGAATTTATATTCTAAAATTGGGCTCTTCCTTTACTTATGAATTCACGTTCTAAAATTGAAGCCCTTGCAAAAAATTACATAAAAAAATATTAAAATTATTCCGATTATATATATGTACTGACAGAAAATTCAATAGTCTGTATTTTACATTTGCACACCTGACAGAATGGCTTGCTCTCATGTTTGGTTACAATTAAATTTTATTTCTTAATAAATCATTCGATAAATTAGAGTAGAGTGCGTGCTTTTGTTACAGATTTGTTTAAACGGTTAAAAACCATGTAAATATGACTTATTAGTTATCGTTCTGCTCTTGCTGTTTTACTTCGAGCAGCTAAATTTGATTTTTGGATAGTAACATAAAACAATGTTGATATTGCCTTTAAGAGAAAGTACAATAAGGACAGTTGTAATGACGTAAGGATCTCAGAAATCAATGGACGAAAGTATTACTTTGAATATTAAATATTGAAGTCGTCAGGGTTAATCCTGAAATCCTCGAGAATGAAAGAGTTGCGAAAAGGCATCGTAAAAAAGTCTTGAAAAATCTGATTAATTTAATATAGAGATAGACATGACATCAAAAATGATTTTCTGTTACAAATAAAAGTTGGCGGTGTGCTGGAGCTAGTCACTACAGAATATAATATTAGGCTAAGCCAGTTAGTTATGTTTTTTGTGCAGTTATTTTGGTTTTGATGTTTAAACCGTCAAAAATGTCATAAGTGATAAGTCAAGAAGTTAAAAGCAAATGCAAACTGTTTTATTATATACAATTTATATTTTATGTATGGTAAATTTCTCTGTTCAACTTTCTTGCTGCATCTGCCGGGGTCCTTTAGAAAACAACTGCAATTTCAAACTCAGCGAAAGTAATGCAATTTCAGTAGAAACTTGTGCAAATGCGGACCTATGTTTATTAGTTGTTTTAAAGATGGGATCTGATATAAAGTATATAAGACAATGTGTAAACCCTGTTAAATTAAATGAATCATGCTCAGCAGCTAAAAAGCAATTCCATCAAGCAAATATAACTAAGTGCGTTAGTTGCAAAACTGATTATTGTAATTGCTATGAAGGCCTCACACGATACATTAGGGAGACAACGAGTGCCTCTATACCACTACAATTCTTTTTGCCATTTGTCTATTGCTTATTAGGTGTTTTGTTTCTACTAATATTAAAATTTGTGTAGCAGCAAAAATAAAAGTGTAATATTTTCTGTTTTATATCTTTGATTTATCAGTTTGTAAGTTTGTAAGATAGGTTGAAGTTCTAATTGTTAATTTTGATAGATCTGGAACTTTTATTTTCCCGTATTTTTAAAACCAAGTGTAAGGCATTGCCATCATAAAAAACTTAGACCACAAGATTTTGATTAATGTCTAAGTTTTCAGGATTGCTGAATTCGTTTTGACTCAAGCGGGCAAGATTACCGAAATTGCCAGTTTCCCTACACATACATCTATTAAGTTGAAATGTTGGGCACTTTTTATTATATATTATGAAATCGAAGAATGAAGAAATTACAAATCTATAAAAAAGTTTGATAAATATATAACAATATATCCACTATGCCTTATTTAAAATTAAGCGACTTCATTATAGGTAATCATTAATGATCATGTGTCAGACTGTACTTAAACACTAACGATTAACGTTTTCTTACAAATTTAAAGTATTAAATTACCTTCGTTGGCAAAGTCATAATCTCTATATAAGTGTAAAGTGGAATTTTGCAAAAATAGCCAATCCATCACAAGCTTTAGACATGTATTCAATCAACTCTATATTTTTCTTGGACTTTGATTTTGTATTCTATACATGTAATAACAAAAACATTCAATTAAATGTCTAGAAAACATTGTAAAATTTTCAGGACCCGCATGTCATAGTGTCCTTGCATCTTTTGAAGAAATGTAAATCTCAAACATGAAACCTTAAGAATATACAGAGATAAATAAATACATTTTGCCAAATTGCCAAACGATAACAATAGCAGAAGGAGGTTTGAGTCATTAAGCGTTACCTTTAGATGCACTTCTATGAAATATGAATAACTGTAATTAATTGTTTTTTCAAAAGAAAAAACATATACCCTGCTATTAGATAAATATGGATAAAATATATTCTTCAATAGAAATATTACCGCTTTAAAAATCAAAAGCCTAGACTTTTAATTTTTAAATGCAAATATTTTATTAATATATTATTTTTTATTTTTGTGTATGACAAAAACTTCGAATGGACAATTTTCTTGCTGTTTTTGCCGAGGACTTGATGCAGTAACTTGCAACTACAAGTTAGACTAGTACAATCAGCTTTCAGTGGTGAAATGTAAAAAAGGATACGATTGTATAATAATAAATCTACAACAGAGATCTACTAAAATGTACTAAAACAGCTTTATCAAACCTGCCGCAAAGTTCAAGCCAAATACAGACATGTAAATGTAACAAGTTTTACAAAGTGTCATAGAAAAAAAACTGCAACTGCAAACAAGAGTAAAATTTTATTACTAGAATCATTACTAGAATCCACCAAGGCTTACCAAAGTATTCATTTTCACTTTTCAGTTTTATTTCTGTTTGTTGTTTCATATTTTTAATTTTTTAAAAATTAGATTAAGGATTAGATTATAAATTAAATATCTCAATCCATATAAATCTATTTAGAGATTAACCTTCACACTCTAATTTACGGCTATGAATATTTTAGTAATATAGTTTTTGGGTGTATTATTTTTATGTGCTCATTTGTAACCATATTCAAAAGCAAACCATTTCAAATATTCAAAGCAATTTGTAAGATTTAGCCAGTTTGACACAGTGATTAGAACGAGGGTAAATTATAGAAGACCTATTTAGCATGAGTACTATCATCACTATCATATTAACTTATTTAGATTTATATATATATATATATATATATATATATATATATATATATATATATTAATTACATGTATATGTTGAGAACCACTGTTGGAATTCCCTATGACGTCAGTCGTACGACGACAGATGAATTTTATGGGTATTTTAAAGAATCACATTCTTGCTTACGCTTAAAGCTTCTAGACTCGAAACTGACGAAATAATAATAAAAACCTCTTGCTGAAAAGAAATAAAGACGAGCGAAAAAAGTTAACAGCCCACTAAATTTTAACTGGTGAGAAAAAACAAGTACCACGTGTTTGGTCGAGCTGCATTCATTTCAGTTTGTTTTTAATACATTATTTACTATTATGTAAGTAAGCTAAACTTTTCTTTATGCCTTATTCAAAGAAAGGGCATATTTACTAGTAGGCAAATCATCTGAACTTACTAAGCACGAAATAAGAAAAACAATCATTTTATTGTAAACAAGGTGATAAAAATGAAAGCGGATGTTCATTAAAAAACGTAAAGCGCAAAAAATTTACAACCATAGACGCAGGAGAAGCAATGCATGTGTTATCGATAAAAGGAGACTGTTGGATCAGTCTGTCGTGTCTAGTCGTGTCAATAACATGAATTTGTACTATTAATTGTGATAGAAATTGACTCTATTCCACCTTGTTTAAGTAGCCATCGACTTTTAACCAAAAAGAATGTCGACAAGTGAGTTATTGTTTAGTTTGCGATGTATGATGTAACCACCCTTATTACGGCGGTAATATAAAGCGATATTCTTTCGAAGTCACGTTCGATACCCAGTTCAAAAAACAACGCGCTCGAATAAAATTTTACTTCAATGGTTGTTTATGTTATTTTTTCTGTCGTGCTATTATTGGGAAGGTTTTGTGTTCGCAAGATAATTTTATCTTGTAATTATGACGGATCTAACGCTTTGTTTTGATTGTGATGCCGGTATTTTATATAGATAAAGGTGATGTTTAGTTTGCGATGTATGATGTAATCGTCTTTCCTGCGGCGGAAAATATAAAGCGATCTTTTTTCAAGGCTACGTTCTGTTTTAAGTGATTCGAAAAAACGCGAATCTACAAAGATTGACTTTAATTGTTGTTTATGTTCTTTTTTTGTTTCTCTTTGATAAGGACAGTTTTGCGTTCATGAAAAAGTTTAATCTCGAGGATTTAAAGGATGTAACGACGTTTTTGACTTCGATGCCGTTATTTTTTAAACGATAACGATGCCGTTGTGTCTGCAAAATATTTAATAAATCAGCATGGTTTATCGGCATCATTTCAATTATGTCAGGTGTCCCAAATTAGCTAAATTTTGAACATTTTTATTTATACTTGGAAAATACCACGTCGTGGTCACATCGGCATTCTTAACATGTGGGTTGAGAATTGAAAATTAATTCTGCAACACTCTTTATATATAATAAATAATTTTTGCAATCTAAATTAATAATGGGAGTATATATCTACGTCATAATACCCAGAAATCAAAGCTAAACTATGTAATAACAGAGTTCTCATGTAATACGTAACAATCCATACTAGGCAGGATATTGTTAAAGCATACATCAAAGACATAGATATATGCACGTACACGAGTCTATTTAATCACTGTGATCTATCAAACAATCAGCTGAGTAGATTCGTTCATTGGCATTGACTTTTGCTGGCAACACATTCTCAACAGGATGATAATGATGGCGAAAAAATGTTAAGCAATAACTCTTTAGATAATTGAAAAGGTTTTGAAAGTGTGCGGCGTAAAGATGGTCTAATAATGCATCATATATCACATCACCTGGATTAATGCGGACTTTAATGAACGGGTTCGAGGATCTCCCATCACACACCACGCGATGATCATAATCACGTCGTGGAGAGCCTGCGGCCCACTTCGTCTTCTGATATCTTTCAAAACTCGCCCATATCTTTGATATATGTGAGTTATTCCGTTTATATAGCTTGCTCTTCGCAGTCAAAAATCTAAAGCACACACAAAGAGTGTATTTGAAATAATGAATCTTAAATCAATATATTTATACAGTTTTCATATTTTACAACTATTCATATAAGTTAATAGTAACTTATAAAGTTTATATATATATATATATATATATATATATATATATATATATCCACTACCCAAAGATCAATGTTAGGCATTACAAAGAGAAATCGAAAAAGAAACACGTGGATTAGAGATAAGACCAAAATAACAGACATAATCCAAAGAGTCAAATCCCTGAAATGACAATGGGCAGGACACAAAGCAAGAAGGACAGACAATAGATGGACAACAAGAATAATAGATTGGTATCCCAGGGGTATTAAGAGACCCAGAAAGCGCCCCAAAGACAGATGCGACCGAGATATCAGAAGACTTGCAGGAACAACCTGGTTCTGGCTAGTGGGAAACTGCAATAAATGGAAGTTGCTGGAACAAGAATATACACGCCAAGTGGTAGGGACAACCACGTAAAAAAGTACACTAAGACATCCCCTATTCAGAAAGAAATAGAAGCACGCGAACAACATTGTGTAAAAAATAAAATAATAACTAATTAATTAATTAAGGACACCTCACCTTGAAATACAGGTTGATATGGCTGATAATGATGATGATATTTATATATATATATACACAAAGAAAAAATAAATATGGAGCTATTTTGATCCATATATAAATAGTAGTGTAATAAGTGAAATAGCCGGCATGCAATAAATTGTGAACAGATATCAACAATAAGCAAGAACGTTTTCAGAATATTAGAACATTTGACGATTTAATGAATCAAGATATTAGAAGAAGTTATGAGAAATGGTTAAAATTTACACCAATTTAGTAGACTTAAAAATGTAGTATAGAATTACGCCATACAGATATTTTTGTACAGATGATGATACTTGGAACAAAAAATATACAAATTTACATTGACAGCCGATACAATTATAGTTAGGTAAGCTAAATAAAAATTCAAACACTGCTATGCATTTTGGGGCAAAATAAGATGAGGAATGCTAGAACTTAATGTAAAAGTTAAAAAACTGCTTGATTACTTAAAAATGATAAAAAATAATAAAGCCATCATCTTTGTTCTGAAATAAAATGAATTGTCGTAAAATCAACTTGTAGCAAATATTAAAATTGTCCAACATAATAATAAAAACCAAAAAACAATTTAAAAGTATTAATGATTGTCCCATGTATTATTTACAATCAGCCTAAAGAATCAATAGCTATTGTAAAAAATATCAGTAACGCAATAATAAACCCAAACTACTTGCATTATTATTAGGTCTAAATGCAATAGATAAAATGATTTTTGACTTCAGTTGGGCAAATTTGCAGTGTAAAATGAACAGCTAAATAAAGTACAATATTATATTGTACACAAGTGGCTAGTAGAATTGGAAGTATAAATTATTATTAATATAATCAAAGCTATGTGGGCTAAAATTTTCTTCCAGGTCACTGTAGAAATTTTTTTATAAAACATAAACACACATAATTACACATCTCTCAAATTGTAGAGATTCAAAAGACATGATGTTGTACGAGACAATGCTGCACATAGAGTAGGTACTTTAATCATAGAGCATAAATAACGAGGCTTATTTGAATCACATCTCACGTAAAGGGTAAAGGATTTATGTCTACGAAAGTCAATCAAAAGGTATAACGAAAATTTACGTCGGTTTCGTTCTCAAATCAAGACTTTCCATAGTTACGTGAATATATTTGAATTGTACATTATCAGATTCGGTGCCAACCACTTACTAATCAACGGAAGTCGGACCTCTAAAAGATCATTCCACCATCCTGTCGGATGTTATCAGGGTTTAAGTTGCATTCGAGCATTTTCTGTGGCACCTTTCACCAGTGATGTACAGCATGGATGCACATACATGGAAATCGTGAGTACATTTGAATTCCGAGAATTTTTCTTCAATGAAGATATTTTTGCGGGCAACGCAAGTCCAGTCAGTGCGTGTTTAGAAATTTATTATCCTTTCAGAATTCGCTTCGTTCAATGTTGCTGAACTAATTTGGAATAAATCATGTTATTTGCACTAAATGTGAACGCTTGTCTTACTTTGCATTCCCGATTGTAAATATATACGATTTAAGACCTCAACCGTGTATATTACTATTAAGAAAAATTGATGAACCTGTATTTCTTTGTTTTCGTTTCTGCTGTCTCAGATTATGCCAAATTAATAAGATAACACGACAAACATAATGACTAAAATTACGTTTGTAAATAAATAATATCACAGACTGCAGAGCAAAAATCTTAATTTAATAGATTTAATAGCAAAAAAATTTCTTCTAACGTACAACTCGCAGACCTATCATTTCGAAAACATTTACGGGTTCGTGTACCTAAAGATTTATAAACGTGTCGTGAATAGGCTACTTGTGCACCCAGCCCAGGTCGTTTTAATGTTGTTTTAATATCGTATTCACGGCGTGTGGTAGATATTGAACAATTTTTACTCGACACGTTGCGGCAATATTAATTGTTTCACAAAGATCTGTTTAATATTAATGTAATAATCGTTCGGTTTTTTGCGCTATTACTTACACGTCTTTAATGTGCATAGCCGAAATGCCTCTGAAATTTCTTTCAGCTCGCAGACAGAGATTTTATATTAAAATGTATGGGAAAGTGCCACAGCTATTGCTTATATGGCATAAAATATTAATATTTTCCAGATAAATCAGTGCGCATTCTCCTTCGACTAAAAATAAACCAAAATTCGGAATTAATTGTTTTTCGAAATGAAGTCCTTCGCATTATTAAGCCTTAAACTATTTAGAAATCAGATACATCGCTCAAGTGTGTCGAATTTTTTAAATGGTTCAATTGGCTCAAAGAGCAAGCTTATTTATCAAATCGAAAGTTATTTTCCAGTCTTGCGTAATAAAATAAATTTGAACTGAGAGCATTAAATTATAAAGCGTTATAATATTGGATAACGTTCGCCCGTTGAGCTTAAGCCAATACAAAGTAAGTACTAGCATAAGATAAAGATAAGCCGAGATTGGAAAATAAAATTTTCCAGTAATTATTAAAAGCGACAATGCAACTAACTACAATCACCTTTTTATATTTGTTGGTAGTTAAAACGTGCATTAAGCTTGGGAGCTAGAGGTCATCGGTAATATACAAAGAAGAAGCCTTATAATTATAATAAATATGAATTGAAAATGCAATTATTTTGAATGTACAGCTTAAATCACAATACATCTGTAGTGCAAGCAAGTAAATGCGCGGTTTCTTGCTCGTGGTACTCAGATGCTAAGTTTATGTTTATATCTTGATATAAATCAATTGAAGATAGTATACAATCATAAACGGGTATTTATTTCAAAATTTATTTTAATAGCTTTTTGATTACAGCAATTGATGGGATTCTGCATAATTTTTTAAGTAATATATTTTGAATAGGTTAGTAAATTTTGTTTGCGGATTTTATGATATTTGCACTGTAATGTAGGCGCTTGTTGACTGCGTTAGTGATTTGGCGTTTAAAGATGTAGATAGAATAAATTCTACTAAGATCTGTACAATGCGATTGTGTATACAGTATGATTTCAAGTAGTTTGAAAACTAAATGGTTTGTCAGATTAATTGCTGTATCTTCATCAGAACATATTGAAATAATTTAAGACGACAGAATGAAAATTTATTAATTTTAGTAGATTATCATGTTGACAAAATTTGCAGATCAATTTCTCAAAGGATATTGTATGTATGTTTACATGCATGCTATTGAGATCACAGAAGCTTGGAGATACATTGAAGCAATATCTGTGGGGCAAAGCGCTATTTTTCTACCAAAATTGGTAACGATCTTAAACAGCTTACAAAATGATGATGTGATTTATTGTTGCGGCAAGTAATCTATTTTCGCAGTCATAATCTTTGATTGACAAGTGAATGCCGCTCCAAAATTCATACCTTATCATGGGAATAAAAAGAGAAATTTATATCTAATTTAAGATGTGTTATTGCTGCGCCGAAAAACAATAATCGTGAAGCCTAGATTCGTTTTGAGTGAACCACCTATTTTCTCATAATGATATTTGGATGGTGCGGCATTTATACTTGGTATAAATTAAAGACTAACAAAACCTTGCAAATGTTTTTGCATGTGTAGAACTCTCTTGGTGGTAATCGTCAATCTTTCAAATACTGATGCGCAAATATACTAGTCACTATTTTTAATAAATTCGATGCAGTCAGATTTTAAGCCACGTGAATTTATGTTATGCGATTGTTTTTTTGAACCAATTAGTATTGATCAAATATTTTTAAAATAAAAAAATATATTTTTAAGTCCAAATAAGTATTAATTTAAAGTTTTGAGCAGTAGTTATTACAGCTTATATTATGTTCAACGAGTGCTATTAAATGAAATAGTGTCGCATATTCTGATTGAGTATACCAAATAATAGTTGTTTCTTGCAAAATAATATTTTTTAAATAAGTTTCTGCTATAAGATTTCCTCACTATGTCAAGTATAATTTATAATTTTTTTGTATGATTGATTTTATTATTTCGTTTGTTGTGTTAAACGTAAAAGAATTTTGTGAATTAGTAAAAACAAATATAACAAGATAGTTATGTTTGCAGTACTAATTGGATCAAACAGCAAAAATACACGTAATAAGAAGTTATGTTATTGATACTTTAACTACTCTTCAAATGTTCTGTTCAAATTTTATTACACTATTAATATGAATTAAGCATGTACTTTCATCTAGTTAGGAACATACCATAAACTAATTTATAGCTTAAGCTTCTGAGCTTGCAATTTTAATGCACGTCTTAATAGTCAATAATTTTTACTAAAACATAAAAAAGAGCATTTCTACTGGCTTATCTTTATCAACCGAAGAAAACAAAAACAATATGCAATATTTCTATCCAGCATTTTTGTTAATAGATTACGTAACAATATATAACAATATTTATATAATGATTTAAAACAATGGGTTTTCTTTGCTTATTTATAATTAATAATCTTTTCTAGCTGCCTCTTCATTGTACTGATTTTCAACATGATCTTTCTTTGCACTTTATTGTAAATTAAATAAATGTGTAGTTTTGGCAATTATTGTAATACATATTTTTATTTGTATAATTAGCATAACTTTTCAAGCTTTTTCAGTCATTACTAGAGTGACTATCATTGCACTAATTAACTTACCATATTTTATCTTTAACTTATGCTTTAACTTCTTACTGCTATTAGAAAATTATCCATTTATTAGGCATATTACTATTCTTTGCACTTGCTTTATTTTGTGTTTTATTTTTGTCAATTGTTTTCAGGTCATTCAGATTGCGTAACACAATACATAAACTACATCTTTTTCTATTTTCGACTTAGACTAAGTACTTGTGTTTGGTTTTGATCATTGATAGTGACTGTTTTTATATTTAGCAGTTTGGTGATTGCTGTGTATACTTTTCTCTCTTATTATTATTAATAGATGATGACATACTTGAAACAGCAGTATATCATTTATATACTTAAATCTCGATACTACACTTAGTCTTTGCCATTACTATAGTGAGATTTATGAAACTGAGAACTTTAAAAACAGAAGAGACTCGTCAAAATTTGGCTTCCCTTTAATGTATACAAAAAGTTACTACTACAAAATAAGAATTATAGGAAATTTATTGTTTAGAAAATGTAAATGTGTTGAATTATTATCGCTCGTTGCTAAGTTTGTTTCCTTTAAGTATTATAAACTTTATCAATGATTCATATGTGATTTATTTAATTTATTTATTTATTTTTCCCTTTTATGAGTAAGTTTATTGGTCACATGCTTTTTCGAAATATCAGCAAGTGTTGTATTAGTAAAATTTCACAATTATGACGCAAGTATACGTGTGACTTTGTCACATTTTTACAAAATGCTATCTATGTATTCTTTTGTGTATAGGTTCAAGTTTTTATATGACACTTCATAACTCAATAAGATAACCACTGAATTAGAAAGTACTTGTTAAAAATCTCTTTTTTAATTAACTACCAAAAACTACTGTCATACGAAAGAATCATATTAATGTAACTATAGTAAACTATAGCGACAATATCGATCATGTTTTTTTTCAATTGTGGTGTTAAAGGAAAGTCGATTCTTTACAACTGTTCATTCAAAATGGTTCTTGATTGCCTGATTTGTCACATCAAATTTTTATGCTGTTTGTGGTTACAGTGGGACTATTTCGATAAAATGTGTTTAGTATCAAACAAAAGAAGCCTTGGTTAGGGCGAATTAACACATTGTTATTTTATTTGCATACGAACTCTTTGAAATTATTCTCCTTAAAAATATTGAATCAATCACCAATAACTTTTAGAAAGCAAACTAACTCCATACCTTAGCCTTGCGGACATAAAACGATATAACAGTTGATTCGGTCCTATTGAAACACTGATATTACTTTTTAATTAAAGTATTAACTGCTACCGTTTAAATATTCATTATTTTACGTAACAAGAGATTTGTCCGACTGATTTTAAATGTCGAATTCACTTTTAGATCAGATGACTAATGAGCTTTTTAATTCGTGACGTTTTATTGGCGGTGTATCATATTCAAATTACGCACAAGTAATTGTAAATAAAATTCGATAGGATGGGAGACTGATACGTGGTCGTCCGTCCGTGCCCTCCAGTTCGGGTTCAGAGCGAACGGAATGTGCCCGGTAATCATTTAATACCATATCACATTCATCAAGATAAATAGATGGTAGAAAAAAAATTGCTGCAGGCCATGGTAGAATATTAATTGTGATTTTGCGCCACTGTATTTTTCTCCGAAAATTCCACGTTATTAACTTTAAATTATTATTTTTTTGATGGCTATATATAATTAGGAATGGACGAAGTCGGTTCTTGTTGCTTCCAGTAGGAACATTACATTTAATTTTGAACTCTCGAGGAGGGTTATAAGAAGGAAATGACGTATATTACGTCTTTATTGAGTTATAATCAGACCAAAGTCGATACACAATCTGGTCGGTTTATCGAAGAATCACAACTCATTTAGTTTCTATTAAAGCTGTACTATAATCTTGTTTGTAACGTTATATGGTTACAATGGCACAAAGACGTATTGTAATAAAGATATATCATTTTCAGCTTGCACACATTCCCCGCTTGTATAAAGTTTCAAAGACAAGTGTTATAACGTGGCAATAATTTCTTCGCTGTGTGGCAGAATCAAACAATCGCGACAGTTGTTATCCAGGAAAATAAGTTTAATTAAATATTATACATGGTTAATTAAGTGTGGACGAAGATTTTATGCTGATATACCATTTAATTGATTTGAGTTTACGAGAGAAGAAGTTCTTGTGTTTTGCTTAATAAACGAAACTTGTTTCAACCTTTAATATTGTTGCTAAATTTTAAAAATGAATGCTGACAGTATCTAGATATTTTCCCATAATTACGT
Organism: Helochares maculicollis; assembly: GCA_033557835.1. Taxonomy (NCBI): domain Eukaryota; kingdom Metazoa; phylum Arthropoda; class Insecta; order Coleoptera; family Hydrophilidae; genus Helochares; species Helochares maculicollis. Next base: position 49,004 of record JAWQRO010000149.1, read on the forward strand.
GCTACTTGTGCCATTAGTGACGTATTGTTGCCTAGTTTTGGATAGTCCTTGGAGTATAAATAAGAGTTATTTAATTTAAAGTTAACCATAACTCTTTAAATAAGAGCAGAAAATCTAATCAAACTCAAATAATTATTAAACGTTTTACAATAATAAAACTATTATGTTTGGGGATTCAAAATATGATGGATGAAACCTATCAGATTAATCAGGAAATAAAGAAATCAGTTTTCAAGCATGCTCAAATCAAGTTTTTAATGCGATAAAAATTACATATCAATTTTACCAATCGAATTAGTAAAACATTTAAAATTCAAATCGAAGCGATAAAATCCAGAGCGTGACTTAAGCCAATAAATAAAATTCCTAGCGAGAGGGAGGGGAGTCTAGCCAGGGTGCCATGTTGAGGGGGAGACGGGAATGTCCTGATTGTTTTATGGTCTTGTTTGTAACGATTAAGCAGATTTATTGCTCTCTTTTTGTCCTTTTCGTGGCATCTTGTACTCGCAGGATCTTATCGAGAGTACAACTAATAAAAGTCTTTCCAGAAGTTATTGATCTGGTTTTAATTTAAAAAATGCGTTATATTCCCAATCATACGTATTCATAAACACGATACTTCTTCGCCATTAAATCTTGAGATAAAATGATACCATCCCACGCAGCTTAAACCGAAGGACCTAGAGAAAGAAACGACTTATTAACACAAACTTTAGTGGGTGTTAAGAGTGATTTGATGTGACAGAATTGAGATTGCATTAATATTATTATGACATTTATGGAATTGGAGCATTCTAATTGGATTACTACCGTGAATAACAGATTAATTATGAATTAGTTTAATTATAGATCTAATAGGAAATCATATTTTTAATAACAGCATTGATTTATCTACTTTACGCACTGGAACTTCAACTGAACGCCAGATTTAAAAAGTTGTCTTTGCTGTAACTTAAATAACCGTATACGTTCAACGGCTTGTAGAAATCACACGTTTTTACTTACAATTTCACTAATTATATTTTATAATTGTAGAAATATTTTGTAAGAAAGTGTATAAGTATAGCGGAAACGGTTAGATATTTTTCCTATGCTATTGTGGTAATCTATAAATCAAATGTTTGACATGGGTAAGCTTATAAATATTAATTAAATTATATAAAATATGTTCTTTTAGTAAGGAAACATAAAAAGAAAATGAAACAAAAATTAAAATTGTTGGATTAATTTAAAGGAATATTATTTGTTCTGCAGTTGAAATACTGTATTTTTCTTGCATAAGACTTGTCAGAGCAAATATAAATTTACAGGTTAGATAATTATGCTATGATTTCGCATCATAAATCCAATTCAAAAGTACTTAACATAAGCGTACGTGCCAAGAAAAAAATAAATAAATAAAATTAGACAAACGCCGCTCATAATTCTTTTTAATGAATATTCAGGAATCTAAATCAGTTCACCTCAGCGTTACATTTGTAACTGTATTCCTACTTAGCCTGCATCAAAATCAAATTTAAATAACAAAATAGTAATTTGAATTGGTTAGATTTATCATCTAGGCACTTAAACATTTTTAACAACACACCTAAGAAACATTTCGACCTGTGATTACTATTATTTTTTATCCACGTAATTCAACCCATTTAAAGGTGCGTATATATCTAATCCAGACCGGCCGGTCGAGGCGGAGAAAGAAACGCTCTTATTACGGGCCAAAATCATTTTAGGCGCGGTGAGATCCATATACATAACACTAAATCATTTTTTAGTAGCAGGGCGTAATTGAAGATGGTATAATTACATCTACTTGGCTGGCACAAAAAGGCCGTCACTTGTCGCAATCATATTTTGATTTATAGGTTATTAGATTTTGATTTAGAAAATTGATTTTAATTTCACCCGATTAAATTTAATAGGCCGCTCACAATTTTTAAACTCTTTGCATCTAAATTAGATAAGAAAGCCCATTTCTTGTCTTCTCTTAATTAATTGTTATTTGGTTGTCAATATTTTAACTACCTAAAAGTTTATTAAAGAAACATGATACCATTGGTTTCTAAGAAATCTATTTGTTGCCCAGCTCATTTTTAAAGCAATTTTTATGTTTATTGCAACTGAGAACAAAATTTGATCTGTATTTTAGCTTTACATGTAAATGAATTTCTACGTACTAATATATTTATATATTCTTTGCTGTATTCAATGCTGTATGGCATATTTACAGTAAATATTTACATAGCTTCGTGCAAGTTGTGATTTAAAGAATTCCATCGAGGATAAAAATCTTATCAAAATGAATCTGTCCGGCTTATAAGGGTAATTTTTGTGAAATATTTATGCAAAGCGGCGGACACAATTGCTTGTTTCGTCCAAAAATTCTTATCTAATTGGTAGAAATTGTCGGTTTGTCCAGCAGTTTTACACTGAAAACTGAAAATGCAGTCCGAGTTTTATCTTAAATATGCGTTTAACAATCGTTTGGAAACTCGAAGAATAAATTTCCGATATTGAACGAAACTAAACTGGAGTAAACTGCCTTTCTTATCTTAAAACATAGGCTGGTACAAGAGGCGTAGCTGGTGGATGGTCGATCATTTGTCGAGTTATCTTAATGGTGTTGCTGAGATAAGATGTTGAAAGATAGCAAGATTGACGGTAACGCTTTTAAGCGTTGACATATTCCTGTTCCTGTATAAAGTGTATGCAATGCTAATTATGGTGTGGACGCGTTTGAAATACTTAATAGCTTATTACACCTTATGGTTTCATAATTTCTAGGCAATGAAGAGTAAGTCAATTTTACGTAACGGTTCGACCTATAATTTGTAGCAATATTTTATTTAATAGTTTTTACAGAATTTTATTTACATATCCTGGTGGAATGGATATTTAGAACTAAAATATTATTTTATATGAAAGTATTCGTCAGGTATTTACAATTATAACTCGCTGAACGTTTACAAAAATCATAAAATAGTTATAGAAATAATCAAAACATGGTTTAAAAATAGTTAAGTCTGAAAATGAAGTCTCTATTTGTTCGATGCACTACTGTTTTATACTATATATGATTCAAGAAATATGTTTAAAATTCAAATAATGTATTCGTAATTATAAAAATAATTGTTGTCATCTCAAAGACTCAACCCAGTAACTACCTTAAAAAAATTGATATTCTGTTTTTGGTATTATTTTTTCAGAAATCAAATGGCAGTTTCGCAAAATTTTAAGTCCCATTATATTTTCCAACAACATATAGTAATATTTATTCAAATATTACGAGCACACACTTTCTTAGCTAAAGCTACGAGTTTAGAAATTTATCACTACTTTACTCTAATTTCTATTTGAACCTTTTCCGTTTCTTGAATGTCTTCGTTTTACACTACCGCAGTCGAGTTTCTGCATATA
>JAWQRO010000150.1:0-52322 GCA_033557835.1 Helochares maculicollis
ATTTATTGCAAAACAAAATACAGGAAGTAATTAATTAAGGTATTTTCCATTATTGATTATGTGTTTTTACTACATTTCAGGCGATTTTCTAATTCCAACTGAAAACGCTCATTTTTTGAGGTGATTCAAAGTTCAAACTAATTTTTTATTTCTGCAAAGGATGTGAACTAGTGACCTATCAAAACATGCTGTTTTCGTCAGAAGAACCAATAATCAGAAAAAGCAATGTCTGGAGACTATTTTTTACAGTTTTAACAAATGAGATCAATCATAATTATGTAGAAGAATAACTTTATCATGAATGCTGCTAAGTTAACGAAAAATTCAACATATTCAACACAGTTAAGAAAACAAGGATTTTTTAAATGAAACTCAAAGTAATACAAACTAAATTTGATTACACATATGCCTAAGCTCTGAAACCACTAAATTCGGCTATCATTATGACATATTCATATTGCTATCCGTTAAAAACAGATTGAACTAATTAGTGCTCCCAATAAATAGTTGTCAAACAAACAGTATGCCATACATAGTTCAATTGTATCATATAAGTTAATGGTCCTTATTTTAAGCTAGTCCAGATTGAATAAAAAAGTAGTTTTTGCAATTGTGTATACATGCCTATATCGTTTAATTTCAAATAGTATTTCTTTTTAGTTTATAATGTATGATATAATAATCTTTTTCTGTTTGTTTTAGTTTGAGAAAAACAAAATTTAAATTGATATTTGTTCTACTTATTAAAGTGGTGTGTAAAAAAATTAATTGATTGTACTAAATCCTTAACAGTTTATTTACAATGGATTTTTATTTTAATACAAGTAGTGGTATAGAGAGATGCATATAACTTGTGTCTGCACAATATTACAAGACAGTCTATTAATGATTATCAAACTATGTGAAGAGTCTCAAAGAGCAAAATTGTTTTAACATTTTTAAATAAGTTAGGAAAATAGCAAATCAACTTATGATACACTACATATATTATATACATTAAATATATCCTTGGCCCCATAATTACAGTTAAAATTAACTTACGAGGTGTGATTATTACGATTTCTTGAACAAGGTAATTGGCATCCTAACCTACACAATTTTGTAAAGATATTTTATTAATTATCTTTTACCATTTTAATAAGCAATGTAAGAAGCTTTTCATAATTTTTAATTTTGCAGACCCGTAACAACAAAGACAGAGACAGTCGCAATCATAACAAGCACTGACAATTTTTTGGCTGCACCAGGACTTAAACATGAGGCCCCACATACCAAAAGCTAAATACTACTGGACTGCGCTATACAAGCAGCTAACAAGCAATATTAGTTGCATATATTATTTACACCCATTTTACTAAGTTGACTATAATACAAACTGAAGTACTTACTTGTGCTCCACTATTTTAACGCTATTATCTTTCAAATTTTTTCCTAAAATTGAAGCAGAAGTTTCAAGTCCTCTGTAAATTGTAGAAAATCCTTCCACTGCACCAGCAGCCACAGTTAAAACGCCATCGACTTTTGAAGCAGCTTCTTTTTCACTCAATTTAAAGCTAGATGTCAATAGTCTTGTTCCTTGTTTTTTAATATGTGGAGCAAGAAAATGACCTAGTTTGGTTGTAGCAACGCCAACTTTATCGGCTACGAATCAAATATGTTAGATTTAATTATATCTAAATAGAATAATTCATTTGCATCTTACCAACATATCCTGTTACATTGGCAGCTTTGCTAGTGGCATTTTCAGCTACTTTTAGGCCTTTTGAAAGTGAAGGTGGAACATTGGTGGGACTACGAGCTGGAGTTAATTTGTTAATTAATTTAGGTGTTGTATAATTTAATAAATCTCCAGTTTTTTCAGCTCCCTTAATTAATCCTTGAGATAAATAATAAGCTCCTAAAAATCATTGCATTAAAGAAATTGTATTTATTGATTCATTACTTACTAACTAAAATACTGACTACTTAGCCATAGTAGAGTTAATATCAATGGTATTTTTAATTTATGAAAAGCCTACCTGTTGTAATTTTGCTAGATATAGTACTACCAGCTTCTGGTTCATGCTTTACATCTAAATCAGGCACTTTTTTAGTGGAATCACCAATTATTCCATGTAAGATACTTTCTAGTAAGTCATAGACATCACTATCTGTATCTTCTGAAAGCATGAAGGCCACACATGCATCTAGAATGAAAATAATACTTCCAATAAAAAAATATAATGAAATTGTTTAAGAAATACACACCGGGAATATTTGAGTGAAGATCGGGAAAAATAAATGCTCCATAATTGGTTCTATAACAAGGTGATACTCCAGGGACTAAAGGATAAACCCAGTCGCCAATTTGAATATATGCTCTGAGGCCATTCTGTTGCCCTCCTGCAAATTTAAATTGGTGCTATTGATTATTAAATGAACAAAACACTGTTACAAAATATGTGAAATATAAAAAAGTCGACTACCAAAATCATTGTTGAGAAAAAATCTAGTTTTGTCATGCCTAAAATGTGATAATAGACGAATGAGAAATTAATTAAACAAAAATATGTGTTTCAATTGTTTTCATTTAACAATTCGATATTTGATAGTACTTTAAAGGTAAGAGTTTTTACCGTCAATCAATGCAATTCTTAATGTATGTCCTTCCGAAGATGCAGTTACTTCACCGGAAGGGGTCACATAATATAATCTAACATTTTCTTGGGAGTAAATGACTTCAGCATTATCCCTAATGTTATCCACTTTCAAGTTATCCAGAGCTGTACCCAAATCAATATATGTTTGTGGTTGATTAGAAGGTTGTCCTCCAACTGCTTCATCATATGTTGGTGGTGGCGGTGCCGGCAAAGGTGTAAAGTTTGGAGAAGATTGTATACAATTTATCCTAGTTAATACTTCAGCCCTCGTTTTTTTCATTTTTTCAATCATAGTGCAAGCATTAAAAAAATCATCATTTGGATTTTCAGGAAATGTTACTTGTATATTTAATGCTTTATCAATTAGCAAAATGCCTTGTTTGTATTTTTCAATTGCCTATAACAAGTTCACATTAAATCATGGTTTTGCAATTTATTTAGATCTCTTAAGTCAATTATACTATTTAAAGCCATATCGTAATATTTTAATTTTACATATCAAGTTTGATCTCAAACTTAGTTTTACAAATTTTTGAAGTCTGTTATAATGATGACAGATTTTTTTAAATATTGTGTAGTAAATTCAAAATCTTTACTTTGATGGACTATACAGGAGGAGGTATGAAGATTTTTGTAATAAAAATAGGCATGCATGCAAAAAATCTTCAAATAAAGTGGTGCAGCAGGTAAAAATGATAGTCATACCAATTACTTTATTTCTTTAAATGTTCCATTTATGTTAAATGTAAGCAGTTTTTGCATCATTAGAATAGTAAACGTGCTTTTTTATAATTAGCAATATTATAATTGCACTTAATTTATTGTATAAATTTTACTTGCGGAAAATTAATAAAATATGAACACTTTAGTGTGCCGGGGATTGCAGAGTTTTTGTAATGCAATGCTTTCTGCGATGTATTCTTGTAATTGCAGTGCCAACAAGATGTATAAAAATACTCAATAAAATTATATTAAATATATGGCTGGTACTTTCAGTTGTTGATATTTTAGCAAGTATATGGGGTCAGGTCAGATCAAATTTAATTTTATTGTTTACCAGCTAATTAGACGCCAAAAATGCACCAAGCATGTCCGGTAGTAAATTGAGAAACATAAATTTAACAAATACTGGTAATTTAATGTCAATAAAATATTTAACAATGGTATCTTTTATGCAAATATTCAAATAAGAAACAATTAGTGTGTTCAAACAGATAACCTATATGCCTTAGTTATCGTAACTTTTTAATTATGAAAAATATAGAAATAATATTACTTCATGTTGTCGTTCTTGTTCTTCTAAAGTAATTGCCTCTTCTATAACCCTGTATGCTTCATCGTGGGTCACTTTTATATCAGAATAGCTCCTAGGCCATGTTGTATTACTTGGCGAATTCCCCATCGTCTTATTTCTTCGAGCACCAACTTTTAATTAAAAACAAAGAATCTAAAACATAATTAAAATTATTAACTTTCGAACAGCGAGGACAACTGCTTTTGAAATATTTAAATTGCGCAATATTTTCGAGAATTACTTTGCACAAAAAATAGTTTAAAGTACATCAATGGATGAGTAATATGGAAATAACTTTTTTGCAAGTCTCAGTTTTATGTGAACGCAAAAACTAAAGCAACAGAAATATAATGAACCTATTTCTTTGAGATAAAATTTCATTTTAAACTGTGTAGATTAGCGAAATCTTTGATATTAATTAGAATATTTTAGGTAGGAATATTCTAGAAAGAGGTTTGAAATAATGCGCCAATTTCCTGCAATCCCATTGGATGTATTCAATAAATAAGGGTGCCCTCTGTGAAAGTATAAGCAAAATATTCACTTGTTTCTTATCGACTGATCTCGCATTCTCGAATGTCCTTTCTTACCACGTGAAGTGCGGAGTTCCAATTTTTTAGAATTATTGTGAATTATTACCAAGAAATATTCGGCAAAATGCTATCTGCTGCAAGAGTTCTTAGCCGAAAGGCTTTAGATTGTTCCAAATTTAGTTTCGAAGTTTCAAATCGCAGGAACTTCTCGCAATTTGTTAAAAGCGTAAGTGCAAAATTTCAAGCAATTTTTGACTTTTGAAATATCTTTAAAATTGTCATTTAGAAATTATTAAGATAATGCGGTGTGACCTGTTTGTATTACGCTAATGCAATTCCAAATCTCGTTTCGTTTATGTTTAATGCGCCTTAATAGTTTGGTTATTTTACCGGCTCTCGACCTTGTAACTTGATTGCATCATAACTCGCATTTTCAATTTCCGATTTTAAACTTTTTCAGGCAAATGTTCCTGCAGTTGGTGTCATCAATAAATATGATCAACTTAGATACAAGTAAGTTTGTTAGTAAATGTGATATCGATACCCTGTACTTATTAAAATTGAAATTTCTAGGTCTGAAGGAGTTAAAGGTGCAGTCATTGGAATTGATTTGGGCACCACAAACTCTTGTGTGGCAGTTATGGAAGGTAAACAAGCCAAAGTTATTGAAAATTCCGAAGGATCTCGAACGACTCCATCGGTCGTAGCTTTTTCCAAAGATGGAGAACGTTTGGTCGGAATGCCTGCCAAACGACAAGCGGTTACAAATTCATCGAACACATTTTACGCCACTAAAAGATTGATTGGTAGACGCTTTGAAGATCCTGAAGTTAAAAAGGACATGTAAGTGGTTTTGTAAATCTATCGATAAGGTTTTTTACTGACCTTGGAGACCCTATGCTTTATTACAGGTCTTTTCGCAGTCTTCCTCCTTGTTGTCTTTTTATGTATCCTAGTGTTTACATGATATATTTTTAACCGATCTATTTTTGCCCATTCTCCCTATGTCCCAACCACTTCTTGTAGACCTCTTCATTGATTCTTCCTACCAACCCTCCTTATTGTCATTCGAAGTAGTTTCTCTTCCTGTTTCATGTATAATGCTACTTCTGTACTACAATTTTCCATTGCTTAAAGTTAATAATTCTATTGGCAGTACATTATCAATTTTTTTTCCTGGCAACTGTTCTTTATCATTACTCCCAAGCTGATCTACCTCATCAAAAATTATATTTCTAAATATGTACATACTTTGAACTCTACTGCAGTTTTTCTAACTCTGTCTAATGTCACGATCTTTCTTTTTCTTTCATTTATCCATAGTCCCAACCTCCATGCTTCTTATACAAAACTCTGTTACTGATTTGAGTTTCTTCTGACGATATATATACATACATATATATATATATATATATATATATATATATATATATATATATATTATAAATAAAAATTTGGCTAATTTAGGACTTCTGGCATAATTGAAATGATGCCAATAAACCATGCTGGTTTAAAGAATATTTTGCAGACACAACGGCACCTTTATAGCTATAAAAATAATGGCATCACATTCAAACACGTCGTTAGATCCTTCAAAACCATTGAAGTCAAATTTTATAGCTCCGTGTTTTTTCGAATCATTTAAAACAAAACGTGACCTCAAAAAAAGTTCGCTTTGTATTACTATCTTCCACCGCAAGAAAACTGATTACATCATACATCGCAAACTAATGTCACCTTAATATCTATAAAATACCTGCATCACAATCAAAACATATCGTTAGAAAATTATTTCACCAACACAAAACCTTCCTAATAACATTAAGACAGAAAAAAGAACATAAACAATCATGTAAGTAACATTTTTTCGAGCGCATTGATTTTTGAACTGGAGATCGAACGTGACCTTGAAAGAATATCGTTTTATATTACCGCCGCAAGAAGGGTGGTTACATCATACATCGCAAACTAAATAATAACTTACTTGTTGACATTCTTCATTGTTAAAATGCGATGGCTACTTAAATATGATGGACTAGAGTAAATTTCTATCACAATTAATAATACAAATTCATGCTATTGAGACGACAGACTGATCCAACAGTTTCCGTCTATCGATAACACATGCACTACTTCTCTTGCGTCTGCGGTTGTAATTTTTTTGCGCTTTACGTTTTTTGATGAGCATCCCCTTTCATTTTTATCACCTTGTTTACAATAAAATGATGGTTTTTCTTGTTTCGTGCTTAGTAAGTTCAGTTGATTTGCCTATTAGTAAATATGCCTTTCATTGAATAGGTCATTAAGAAAAGTTTAGCTAACTTACGTAATTGTAAATAATGTATTAAAAATAAATTGAAATGAATGCAATCCGACTAAACGCTGGCGCTTATTTTTTCTCACCGGTTAAAATTTATTTGGCTGTTAACTTATTTCGCTGGTCTTTATTTTTTCCAATGAGGGTTTTTTATTACAATTTCATCAGTTTTGATTCCAGATGCTTTAAGCATAAACAAGAAGGTGATTCTTTGAAATACCGATAAAATTCGTCTGTAGTCGTTCGACTGACGTCATATGGAATTCCAACAGTGGTTCTTAACATGTACATGTAATTAATATCTAATTACTAATTATGCCCCAAAGTGCAAACAAAAACCGATCGCTTATTATTTCTTATACCTACCACCCCTTTAAGTTTTGTAACTTAATTTTGAAATATCCTATATTTATGTATGTAAGTATAATTTTATTTTTTATAGAGCTTTTTTTATAGTTTCTCAGCCAACCTCCTTACCTTAGCAAAGCTTTTGTAGACTAGGTTCAGAGCTTTGTGTCTTTAAATGGAAGTCCTCTAAATGTGCTTCTTTAGTTTTCTGGGGGCTGTAAGGCAAATAGAGCCCCACATAAGCATTTTAACAGTCTCTATTGAGGGGAGAATTATTACTTCTTTTAGTGTAGTTCTTCCTGAACAGCATCTTTGTTACAACCATGTTTTAATTTATCTATTTTGAGTACCAAAGATATAACTCCACTCTTTTCTGGATTCCGAATGAATTTCTTCCCTGTTGGGTCTTCTCCACAGGTGGAATCAAGGGGTTTCGTAAGCTGATAGGTGGATAAGTCACCTTAAATTTCGAGTAATTTCTCCTTCATATGCATTTATGCAATACAATTTCGTATAGGAATAATCCAAAATTAACCCTTACAAAACTAAAGATATTATATGTGAAAATTAATAACTATTCTTACAGGAACAATGTATCATACAAAATCATAAAAGCTTCTAATGGTGATGCATGGGTACAAGGATCCGATGGGAAAATGTACTCCCCAAGTCAAATTGGTGCATTTGTTTTAATAAAGATGAAAGAAACAGCCGAAGCTTACCTAAACACCAAAATTAAAAATGCAGTTGTGACAGTCCCTGCTTATTTCAATGACTCGCAACGTCAAGCCACAAAAGATGCCGGACAAATTGCTGGCTTAAATGTCCTCCGTGTTATCAATGAGCCAACAGCAGCAGCTTTGGCTTATGGAATGGATAAAACAGAAGATAAAATGTAAGTGTTGTAGCTTAGAAATGTAAATGAAGTAGCTATATGAGCCGTTGTGTAAATAATTATGTTTCTTATAGTATTGCTGTTTATGATTTGGGTGGTGGTACATTTGATGTATCAATTCTTGAAATTCAAAAGGGCGTTTTTGAAGTAAAATCTACTAACGGTGATACGTTCCTTGGTGGCGAAGATTTTGACAATGTTCTCGTCAATTTCTTGGTATCTGAATTCAAGAAAGAACAAGGCATCGATGTAACAAAAGATCCCATGGCAATGCAACGCCTTAAAGAAGCTTCAGAAAAGGCTAAAATTGAGTTGTCTTCTTCATTGCAAACAGATGTTAACTTGCCATATTTGACTATGGATGCATCCGGTCCAAAACATATGAATCTCAAATTAACACGTTCTAAATTTGAAAGTCTCGTTGGTGATTTGATCAAGAAAACCATTCAACCATGTCAGAAAGCATTAAAAGATGCCGAAGTCGCTAAGTCTGATGTAGGAGAAGTGCTATTAGTTGGTGGAATGACGAGAATGCCTAAAGTTCAAAACACCGTACAAGAAATCTTCGGAAAACAACCTAGTCGGGCTGTTAACCCAGATGAGGCTGTTGCTGTAGGTGCTGCAGTTCAAGGAGGTGTTCTAGCAGGAGATGTTACTGATGTTCTGTTATTGGATGTTACCCCATTGTCTTTGGGCATTGAAACTCTCGGAGGAGTGTTTACAAGACTTATTTCAAGAAATACGACGATCCCCACAAAGAAGAGCCAAGTGTTTTCAACAGCAGCTGATGGTCAAACCCAAGTTGAAATCAAAGTTCATCAAGGAGAACGTGAAATGGCCACTGATAATAAATTATTAGGACAGTTTACATTAGTTGGTATTCCACCAGCACCTCGAGGGGTCCCACAAATTGAAGTTACTTTTGATATCGATGCCAATGGTATTGTCCATGTATCTGCGAGGGATAAAGGTACCGGAAAGGAACAACAAAGTAAGTTTTTATAAATTAATGGTTTTGATGCCTTAATTGAGTGTTTGCTGATAAATTTATATTTATTGCAGTTGTTATCCAATCGTCTGGTGGATTAAGCAAAGATGAAATTGAAAACATGGTACGCAATGCTGAACAATACGCACAAGCTGATAAAGTTAAAAAAGATAGAGTTGAAGCAGTTAACCAGGCAGAAGGAATTGTTCACGATACCGAAAGCAAAATGGAAGAATTCAAAGATCAACTACCAAAGGAAGAAGTAAGTTGTATGTTAATGTATGGTTTAATTGTCTATAATGTTGATGTTTTTCAGTGTGACAAGCTCAAAACTGAAATTGCCAAAGTGCGAGAAATGTTGGCCAAAAAGGATGATATGGATCCAGAAGAAATCCGCAAAACAATAAGCACATTGCAACAATCGTCACTGAAGCTTTTCGAAATGGCTTACAAAAAGGTTTGAATGTCCAGAGTTTAACTATCATATACCATTTAACTTGCATAATATTTTCAGATGGCCGCAGAGAGAGAAGGTAGCTCATCAGGCAGTCAAGGCAGTCAATCCGAACAAACTTCTGAAGAACAAGCAAAAGAAAAGAAGGAAGAGAAAAATTAATTTAAGTTTCTTTAAATGCAATTGTGATTATATGAGGTACTGAAGTTGAAGAAGCTGGTCACCGGTGGCGAATCTTCCATTATTTTGTATATATTCGTGAGGACTTGTTAGTAGAATGTGCATCTCTTTGTTGTTATATTTTGATGCAGTTGCAACTAACACTGTTCGTTGGAAGGCAAACCACAGACTCTATTTATGTTTGTACTTGTTTGTAAATTTATACCATTGAATTGAATGTATAAAGCAGAACTGATTTAAGTGAATTTACTGTAGTTAAACTTGATTCAGTTATAGATTTAGTTGAATTTTATTATTTCTACTTTACATTTTGTTAATGTAAATTATTAGTACAATATATTTGTATAAAATAATGGCTCTTTTTTTAACCTCTTATGCATCAGTATCTTATTTTTAAGACAATATTATATATGGCAACAACCAATGAAAACATCTCCATGGAAATTTTTAAAAATTGCTTCTTTGATGAAATTGCTCATCATGAATATTAAATGCAAGAGTAAAACATACTTTTTAGATTAGATTGTATTGTACTCGTCAAGAAATGTATATTTCAGAATCTGAGTCAGTGTTTTTCTCTTCTAAATGCAATGTTGACAAAAATGAAAAGAAGAAAACTAAAACAAAAGCGGAAACATCATTCTTACCGTAAAAAGAAACCAATAAACCTGAGAAGACAGCGTAAAATGGGAAAACAGATTTCCCACTTACAACTGGACTTTCACATTTTCTAAAGATAAAGCAAAAACTGTCCTAAAAAATTAAAAGGGTAGTTGTTGATCTATTCATTTTTAATATACAATTACAATTATAAGATCTTCAAAGAAATCAAGTCGACTTATAATTTCTTTATTAGAAAGTCATTGGCATACTAACACAAGTTGTTCCTGTTTCTTATTTTGTAAAACTGACTATGCGAAGAATTATTTGCGACAAATAATCTATTTCCAATATATAATTACCGCTGATGCCAAGTAGTTTCTTTTCTCTAGAGTTTGACTTGTACAAGTCTTAATTTTTCAAGTTGAATATATTCATATTCAACATTTTTGAGGAATAAATATTTTCTTAACAACAGATTCCATATTTGAGCCTTGTTTGTACATAAGCATGATAACAAATTTATAATAGTTGCATCTTAGACCACCACCTTTATAAGCAGTTTCTAGGCATATGTGTAACAAGTAATTTTTTGAGAGTCAATATGGTTACCAAGCGAGTCTACTATCTAATTGTATTTCTAAAACAAAGAAAACACATCAGGTGTAAGAGTTTCACTGTTATACTATACAGTAGCAAAAGTTTAGTGGTTCCATTATCATAAAAAATAGGCTGTGACGTGTTTTCTATCAAGTCATGATTAAGAAAGAAAAATATGCAAAGCATATAAGAAACACTCAATACGCAAAAACAAAGCTGGACAGGCCAATCAGAAATCTTTGTGGATGGTTAATGGATCTGAAAGAACCAGTTTTCCATTTAATATAAAAATTCAAATAAAATAGTATAATCTACCAATATTGTTGGGTTTTTAATTCCTGCTTTTTCTGGTCATTTTGTTGCTCTGACAATAAATTATCTCCTTTAAAAATATGATACATGGCCATGTATGATTTTCTCAAAACTTTTTGATGTGCTGATTAAAATTGAGTTTGGCCTATGATTACCAGTTTCAGTTCAACTTCCTTTTTTTTAAAGTGGTATCGTTTTAGCTATTTTAATAAGATTACGATTGGTCCCAGTAGCAAAACACAGATTTATTATGTGTGTAATAAATGTACAAATTTGGCAGTATTCTTCAGCAATATAAATAGAATTTTATTAATACCAACTTTGTGTTTTACAGGCCCATAATGGTGTTGAATGCTTTCAATTCTGTGGTGGAATTTGTGAAAATAGATTTAGTGATCGTCTTTGTCTCCAAAGTAGCAAGATTTTAGTTTGATTCAGCCTCACTTTTATACCGGTTCTTTATTTTATTTGGAATTTCCAGGGCATTTTGATTTGTGGTGTTCACATATTAAACAAGTGATTATAAACTTGTTTCGTTTTGTTGCAATACAAGATTTCAAGTAGCTTTATTTTATTATTATAGTTTTATATAATTTTGGTGATCTGCCTTGTATGACAGTTACAAGAAATTTTGTTTTATCCCACATTTTAAAATAAAACAAAATTTATTGTAACTGTTAGTTTCCAGCTCACAGTGTATTTTGATACATTTTCAGTTTATTTGCATATGATACTTTCATTCCCCAGCTAACTCAAGAAGCGTTTTTCAGTTTATATTTAATTTTCTTTTTAGAAAATAACTCCATGGATTTTAAAATCTGTACTAGAAATGACTGTACATATGGTTTTAGAATTTGAAATATTTGAATGCATGTTTTTAATCAAATATTAAAACCACAAACTGAATTTATGCTAAACGAAATAATAACAGAGATTTTTATTGGAATTAGAAGATCTGAACTTTGGCGTACCAATTTTTTAATCTTAGGAAATACATTGATATGCCCAAAATGATTTTTTCAGAGTTTAACTTTTTTTACAGCAGGTTATTTACACATTAGGCGAGGATTCGGTACTATGGAAAACATCCAAGTAAGATGTTTATGAAAAGAAAATCATTAATATATTGCAGCAAAACTTGGGGTTTATGTGCCACATATGGATAACTTTGACCATTCTAGTGTTAAATTAAAAAATAAGATGTGCCCCTAGATTTCAAAGTACTGAAAAATTTAATGAAAATAATTTAGTGTTCATCAAATAAAGGATATTTTAAAAAACAGTTTTACAAAACCATTAAAATTGATTTGGAACAATGGAATAACAAAAAAACCATCACTATATCATTAAAATATAACAATCCATTACTGCTAGCAAATATAAAGTGATTTTCGAAGACAAGATACATAAAAAAATATTGTTACAAGGGCTCATTTATTTAGTGAACATTATAAAAGTATAAGTGGCATGGATTTGTTAGAAATATCATTAAGTAAATTAAGAATCCATTAAGAAGTGGCTATCATTTCCATAGTTTGCTAATAAATACTTGGAGATTATATTAATAATGCATCCTAATAAAGAAATTTCACATTTTATAATACCAGTAGATACCTAGCAAAGATATGCACTTTGTGCAAAAAGGAAAACAAGATGTAATGTTTTATTGCAAGATAAAAATTTTAATTATTTTCACGCTTCGTAAACTTTACATATAAAACTTCATAAAACTAGAATATATTTTCAATTTTGTTGCAATTGTTTTTTGATTTTATCAATGTCTACTTGGAATTTGTATTAAATAACAAATTCTGATTAATATATCGCTTATTCAATTTTGTAAGTAACACCAATCGAAGGATGTAGCATTAATTATGAAACCATATGCAATTGTAATGATATAAGTTAATTTGTAATAGAAGTAAATAAAGGGCTATGAAGTTAAATTGAAAATGTATTATATAATTTTAGGTCAATAATTCAATACATGGGTAGTAACATGATATGGTTTTACAATAAGTTTTAATAAGAGGCATTTTACAATAGCATATATATTGTACATAAATATTTTTATTGAACTCATAAACAATGTCAAGTTTATATTGAGCTTAAAAGCTAACGATGCACTTATTGTATGCCTTCTACAATTGCTGTATCATCCAAAGTATGTAACCAATTGAAAATCATCATATTCCTTTCATATTTAGATAACGGCTTACCCCTTTCTCTTTCAACATCTCTTAAAGTTAAAGGCAAATTTTTACTAGCCCTTTGTTTAACTACTCTTAAAACTGCTGCATTGGCACTATTTGCTGGCGGCTGCTTTTGTGCTTGATTAGTACCTGGTACTGTTAAACGAGATGGACCTGTATTTACAGAAGAAGCACAATCGGTAGAAACACTGGCAGCAGCAGTAGATGGGGTTACTTCTATCCTGTCTAAATTAAATTCACTTTGCGATAACCTTTCTAAAGCCCTGTAAGTTGTTAGTAATCTACGTCGAATGTAGTTTTGTCGAACCTGAAACATAATGGCATTGATATGCTTAATATATTTTAATGAAATTTACTTGCATTTTACTTTAGTTTTTATTTTGTGGTTTGTTTAGATACCTTTTTATTAACAGATCTAATGAAATCCGCTGCTGTAAATGTTGGCGGAGGAGGTGTACTGGCAGGAGGAGCAGTGGTCGACTGTCCTCCATGAGGCGAAGGCAATTGTGAAGTTGAAGCTACATCTCCTACTGCAACCCATGTTGAGCAAGATCTTGATGTGTGATCTAGCCGAGTGTTTTCTAATATAAACCCAGAACGTTGGAGGGAATTTAGGGCTAATTCTGAGACGGCACTGCGTAATCCTGGGACATTTGGGGTATCCTCCGGAGATGGCAACTGACTTATATCACTTGTGCTAAAACTTTTTTGTAACCCAACTGCAGAAGATAAGGCAGCGCAGCTTCTAATTAAGTCTGTTTCTTCCTCAAACCATAATATTTCAGGAATATCAGCAGGCCTAAAAATAATAGAGCATTATGATTAAAATCAAAGGATAGAAAAATTTAGCAAAGTAAAGCAATAAATAATCTTTCCCTAAAATTTCTTTATGTGAAAATAATATACTTTTATAACAAGCCATTGGAGGGTATGATTACCTTGAACCTGCATGGCCTCTACTATCTGGATTAGGGCTGTGACCACGCACAAATTGGCTATCACTTTTGCTGAAACTCAGAAGCCTTCTTCCACTATGAATATCAGACGCAACAGAAGAAACAGAAAACAGAGATAAATCAGTTGTCACAGATTCATGTGAGGGTGATCTCAAAATTCTGCACGCAACAGTTAGCACTGGTGTTTGGGGTGTGAGTTGATTTTCTGCACTTTCGGTCGATGCCATGTTTTTATAGCGTTGGGAAATTATTACATCGAAATCGAAGTCAAAAATGCATTTATTGACACGCGGAGAAGAAAATTGCACGTTGTATTTACACTGCCGGTGGTTGGGAATATACACGCCCGGCAGAATCAATATTGGGGAAGACGCGCGTTGCGCCGATAGGTGAACAAAATGTTGCTCCAATGAGAACTATCATTCAAGAATTGTTTTGTTATGTTTATTATGTAACGTTAATGATGCGATGATGTAAAAGTGGGAGCGATGTAAAAAATATTGATAATATATATAAAACATTATGCAATCGCATATTGAATTATCATAAATGTACCCATTGTTTTTACATGTGTATTTTTTTATTTAAGTGTATAATAGATCGAGTAGAAAAATATGTTCTGCGTGCGAATCTTATTTTTTATTAATTTTGTCAGTTACAAACTAAATTTGAAATGAATAAAATTAAGACAGAACTTGTCTGTTTAAATAATGAATCAAAATAAAAAATACATTATTGATTTAAAACTTGTTTAAATTAGCTGTTGATATTTTAACTTAAATTTTCCAATTCCTGTATGTATTTCCAACGGAAAGTTAAAACATTTGGACGCGATCCTATTTGTAGCAATCAACTTTGCAATGATTCAAATCATGATCTTGATTTTCATAAGATTGTGAGATGATATTTTATATGGAAGTGATACATCAAAATTCAAATTCAATCAAAATACCAAAAACCTACATTATCTCTGCGAGCTCTCTCATATTCTTCATCAATTTTGTGTTTTTATATTACATTTGATTTGCTTTATACACTTTTGCAAAAATTATGAATTATTAAAGAATCATACCCTGTCCTGACTGTCTGATTTTTATAGTTGCATTTACTGATAGCTGAGTAAATTGGTGATTAAAATCTATGCCTCAAAATCAATTGATACTAGGACAAGAAACTAATATTATTTTCTTATAAATGCTAAGAAATATGTGCTAAGCACTTTTTCAAAAAATTACCTCATAATAGAAGATGTGTTTTATTTATCAAATTTATTTTGCTTATAATGATTTTAAAATGAGGCATCTTAGCATAAATATGTGTAAAATCAGTTAAATTGCAAAAGTACTTGCTTTGATATGTTTCGCTCCTGAAAATGTAAATGAATATGGCGAGACGATTTTTGTAAATTGTCTTTACAACATGTAGATGAGTTTTAGATCAAAATTATCCGGAAAAACAGCTCTACTTATGAACAAGTACTCAAGAGTGTTAATATTCCATCTGGTAAACTAGATTTGCTAGTTTTCAGGCTTAAATATAAATGAGCAACACCAATACTACTGGAAGGGAATTTTCAGTAAATATTGTTATTTTATCTAGAGCAGTGAGATAATAAAATGTTTCTAGAAGATTACAGATTTATTCAAAATACTGTAGCTACTGATTAGTTTCACAAACTGCTTTTCAAAATTAGTGAGGCACTATACTTAAGAATATGCATTTGATGAATGTGAATGCGAGCGTAATATTTTGATGTTAACGAGTATCATAATTGCATAACTGATAATAACCATTTTGAACTCTAGATTGGCTAGAAATAGTTGTTGAGATTCAAAATGGTATAAAATCTCCCATTGACATGTTACAATCTAGTTTACTTTAAACATTTCTTGTCTGGCAATAATTCTAAGGAAATTGCTGATTTTACTAATGAAAACATTGGCATTTGTATTTTTTCAAATCTATTGCTTTGTGTATTTCGTCAAGATCCACAAATTCAAGAGAAAGAAAATAGGGACGCTTTTAATCACTTAAAATTAAATGTGGTACTGTCATATTTTGATAATTGGAACTGCAAAAATTTGTTTTTTGGAAACTAAGAAACACATTTGCAGTCCATAATCAGTGTAATCGATCACTAGAAAATTTATAGTAGAATTCAATCATTCATTTATCTGCCATCTGAACTCGCCCATAACATTGAAACCACAGGTTTATCTAAGTTATGTCTTACAAACAATCTTTTATTGCTCTAACAAATCATTCTATAATGGGCTATTTTTGGTCAAAGATTTGTGATCAGCGTTATCTATTATACTTATCAATCTATATATAAATCATTAGAATAGTTATAAAAATTGAAACGAGGAATTCCATCTGGAGAAGTGAACAAAAATGATCATTCTAGAATATTATAAAAGTTCGTTTTTAAATGATGCTATTAATTGCATAAATTATGGGTGGAATATTAATCATAATCCTAACTTATACGATGTGCACTGATGACTTCAATAATTAAAAAATCAAACAAGACGCGTATACAATCAATTGAAAGCGATCGTGGTATCAAATTATTGTATATACTTAAACTTCTCAGCACTTACAATTTACACTTACTCGGAAAAAGCAAAGTTTTTAAGATGATATATAGATGCAAATATAGTATATTTACTATGTTAGATACCAAATGCCCATATATGAAACATTTGAAAAGCGCCGACGTTTTACTCATGCGTAACCAGTCAAAACAGTTTATTTGCCTACGTCACAAAACCATGCGCATAGCATGCTATTCTTATCTATCACGAATTATTTGAATATTCTTTTTAGTAAATTGTGATCTTGCTTAAGCGTTACATCAAAAACTATTAATAAAAGCGTAAATTAAATAAATGTGATTATTTAATTATTAGGAAATTAAAACAAATGACAACAAGCAATTTAAAAATGACTTCATTTAAGAATTTGGATTTACTGTATGAAAGTACCGATACGGAAATGGAACAAAATGTAAACATAGTAGGTTATGTGTATTCAATTGTTTTAACAAATAAAATATTTTGTAGACGTCTGTGAGCGTTGAAGTTGTGGATTTTCCAAGTGATGATATTAATGTGATTGATACAGATCAGAAGTTTGATACTAAAATAATACAAGATCAAGAGCTCAGCAACATAAGTATATCATCGGTCTTAGCAGATCTGGTTTCATTAATTGAAATGGAACATTGTTATGCAAGGCCTCATAACTGGAGACCAGAAACTAATTTTTTGAGACCCACGAAAACATTGTTTATACCTCAACGAACAACTAAAAAGAAATCTACCAATCCACTAGCTCCTCTACAAGAAACCGAAGATATAGTTGACATACTTGCAGAGCCTATTGAACCACCAACCATTTACGATTATGAAAAAGCGAAACAACTAATGAGCGAATGTGAGAGACACGCAGCATGTGCAAGAGTTGATCAAAGTAATGAAGATTGGGAAGAATCAATATCCAAGTATGTATTACAAGATATAGGTTATGTTTAATTAAATCTCAGCTTACATCACTTTGTACTTACGGGTTGTAAAATTATCTAGACTCTCAGCAATGGACCATCGTATTAAAATTACTTCTTTCTATTAAAAGTGAAAATAAATGGAATGAAATGTTTGTTGCTGGGAAATATATGTAAGATGCGACATTGACGATTATCTTGAATATTTCTCACAACTGATATGTTGATTCAAGTTTTTATTAGGGAGGTTTTTCCCTTCCCTATTGCATTTGTAAGAAGTTTATTCATGAGTTTTATTTGTTTAGCTGTAAATATGTTCTGACAATTTCCAAAAAACACTATTCATCATTTTCAAATGTTTAATTTTTTTTGTAGAATAAATTGGTCTCCATCCCAAAATCAACTCTTTAATGGGGCGGTGAATATTTTAAATTGCGATTACACGTCACGTTTAGCATATAACGGAAGTTCTAATGAAGCAGTTTTAAGACGTACAATTATTGATAAATCTGTGAAACGGTTTAGACATTTAATGGCATCAATCTCATGGGACTCCAAGTTGACCCAATGGCTTCATACACTATTTATTGAACACTTAGACAAGGCATTTTTAGCTGTTTATTTAGACATATTGCAGGTAAGACCAATTGCGAATGATCATGCATTATGCATTATTTAATTTATTTTTTAGACTCTTAAAGCAAAACTACCAACGTTTGTTGATAAAATGATTTATTCTTCAACTAGTAGTCGTGGAGGAATATTAAGCAATGAAAATTTATATCCTCTATTGAAACGTCCGTGGGATCCTGTTGCATCTAGTCTAAATCAGGATAAACCCAAGAAGCTGCCAGGAAATCCAATTATTATAGTAGTACCTACTTCACCAAATTCTTCTAATCATATGAAAAGGCAAAATAAATGGCTCAATCTTTTGACAAATTTAGGTACTGTTCACTCAGTGTATTCCAACATTGGTAAGTGGTGTCGGTAAATTTCTCCATAAATGTAGCTGTGAAATTAATGTTGACTTATTTATTGTTGTGTGGGAAAATATAAGCATGGTATTTTAAGAAAGTATGATATTTTAGGTCAATCATCCTACAGGCTTACAATTATGAACTGCATGGACCAAATGTTGGCCGCGACAAGAGCAAAAGTGCAGGAAGTTAAATCTGATCATCCAGGACGTCCAATTGTTTTAGCAGGATTCAACTCTGGTGCTGCTTTGGCTCTTCAAGTAGCTCACATTGAGCCTGTTCTCTGCGTGCTGTGTCTTGGGTTTTCTTTGCTCACAGCAGAAGGGAAAAGAGGAGATCCTGATGATAATTTACTTGAATTACAATGTCCTGTTTTGTTTGTTATTGGACAGTGCTCTCATACTTCTTTGTAAGTTATTACATTACTTATAATATGGTATTGATGAAGTAAAATTATCTACAATTAAGTCAAAAAGACATACGAGGTGTGCCTCAAGCCTGAGTAGAGTATAAATAATATCATCTTTTATAATTATGATTTCCTTCACATACGTTACCACTTTCATTATGAAGAAAATAACAGTCGCAACTGCATTTGGACATGATTTGTCATTTGTCTTATTACTTCTCCCACCAATTGTAATTATTGCCTTTACTTTATACAACATATCCTAAATAATAGTTTTGATACTAGGCAAGAAGATTTGGAAGATTTACGTGAAAGGATGCGTGTTGAAACAGGACTAATTGTTGTTGGTTCTGCAGATGATAACCTTAGAGTTAGTAAAAAAAAGAAACGATCTGAAGGAATTACTCAAAGTGTCGTTGATAGATGCATTGTGGTAAGTTGTTTATTTTATATATCATCATCATCATCATATATATATATAAGCTGGTAAATATTTTATCCAATGATATTCTTCTTTTAGGATGAAGTTGGTGAGTTTGTTAGTGGATTACTGCTTTCCCCATATCCTCCACAAATTCGACAGTCGCCTACACATGTACCGCCTGACGTTTTTAAACGAGTGAAAACAGACAGGAAACGAAATAATTCAAACTGCAGTTCCATAGATAGTGAACCTCCTTCTCCAACTCCAAGGATTACTAGGCCAGGTCAATTACACAATACTTCTCCAAGTTGTAAGTTAGGCTTAAATAATTTTTTCAAGGAACTGGTGCTAAGGTTATTTGTAATGCTATCAATATTACTAATAATTTAACATACATTATATTCTGGTGCATTATGAACACAGTTGGCAAGAAGAAATACAGGATGATACTTGAGGCCCCTACTTTCTTTCCTGATGGAATGTCCCCATAAGTGATAGTTTCATAAAAAAAATATAGTAAAACATGATAATTTGATTGATAAAGTACTACCGGCTGGCTAAGAATGTTTATTCACTTCCAGGCTTCTAGTTGAGCTCCAGAATGTTTTATTGATTTATTTATGTTTTTTCAACTGAAAATGTCTCATCCACTTATGACTTCTTTAATTTTGGTCTCATTGGTATGAAAGTAGTATCAATAAGTTCTATTTTTCATAACAAAATTGAGAATCTTTAGTGCTTAAACTCATGCGCTTACCGATGGTTTAACTAATCTCTACATTTCAGTTGGCAGACCTCCTGGTTCCAAATCAAAGTCCAAGTTGGAAGCTAAATGGGCACAACAAGTAGCACAAGGTACTCCTTCTTCTCCTTCTCCTTCTTGTAGTCCACCTCCTACACCCACATCTGCAACATCTGACACACTAAACGAAAATTCCAATTTGTCCTCACCATCCATTGAAACCATTAAAAGCAATAAAGGATCCACAAATACAGATACAAAAAATAAATCACCATCTAATGTTTCTACACCAACAACGACATCAGGTTGGTTTCAATGATAAATATTTACATATATGTATTCTAAAATATTTTTTTTATACATTTAGTTTAAATATTTATGTTGTTTGAGTAGTATTAAATTTAAACCAGCATTCATTGACTTTTGAAGCATTATGTATTTTTTAATGATAAATGAAGCAATAGACAGTTTATAATTGCAAATATTTAATACTTTGTGGAACAAATGCTTAATATGTAATTCTTTGCCATCTTAAACGCTTATATATTTTCACTCCTAAGATTTTTTATTGCTTTTGTCTTTTTGAAAATTAGCTAAAGCTATATTAAAATCTTCAGACATTTTAATGTGATTTTCTTTCATATGCAATTTTAATTCTATATTTTTGCTAATAATATTTGAATACATTACAGCAAAGCTTCAAGCGATGGGTTTAGGGAATAGATCTGTGATGAGTTCAAACCCACTGTCATCTTTCATGCAAACTGGTATTAGAACTGTTTCTGCTAATACACCACAAAAACTGAATTCTGGAATTAAAGGTAATGTTATTGAATCAATTTAACATAAGAAGTAGTAGAGTTCTCTTTTAAGAACTTCATCTTTTTTTTCTATTTGATCTGAGTTTTTGCATGATCAATGCAATGCCAGATATGAGATTTTGAAATTGATTATGAATTTTGCTTTTAGTATTAGAAAATTTGACACTTAATCCAAATTCAACTGCAAAGCTAGTGTCAAGTACTGGTAGAACAATAGATTTGTCTAAAATTACCGTTTTAAATAATATTAATACTCAGAAAACAGGAAGTACTTATGGCAATGTGATCTTAATGCCTGATGGTAAAATTAAAACTCCTAGTTCAGTGAAAGGTCTTGGAAGTACCCCCCTACTATTGCCGATGAATAAAGTAAAATCTCCTCCATCTGCAACAAGCACTGCGCAAAGCCGTAAGTTATGTTTAATTTAGTAAATATTTGGAATATGTGATATTTAGGTCATAGAATAATGGAATATCTATATTTTAGGTGTAACAAAATATATTACTTCTAAAAAACAGTTGCTGGGTAACAAGCCACCCAAACCCTTTAAGAAAGTACCATATATATCTGCTACTTTACCACCACCCACAAATCTTACTTCGCAAGATATAATGGATTTGCCTATAATATTCGCCGATGACAACCAAATGCTATCAAATACTAATATTATGCAACCTAGTGATACACCTGCTCCTCAAATCATTGCACAAAGTCAACCAATTAAGACAACTACACCAGGAAAATATGTATTTGTCAATAAGCAAATTTCAATGACAAATCCTACCAGTAGTTTAAGTGTGCAAACTACTTTGAAAAGGCCAGTAACTACAACAAGTCAAACAATTAAACCACCTTTGTCAAACGCAGTTAAATATGCTAAGATAATTTTATCAAAAAGAACACCAACTGATGAATCCAAAGGCACCACTTCAAATATAATAACAAAAATTAGTAGTTTATCATCAGAAATGCCGATCAAGAAGGTTGAACCTGTTATAGAAAATATAGATTTAGAAAATGAATTAGTTGCAACGGCAGTGCCAAAACCAAACTTTAATAAAAGTGATATAAAAAATGTTACACTAATTTATAAGAAGCCATCAGAAGTTTCAAAAGCTGAAAGTATTCAGAAAACTCTTACTATAAACGAAATTTCCATTAAAAGAACAAGCAGCCAAGCAGAAATTGAAGAAAATGAAGATGATCCTGACTATATACCTAGTAAATGTATGAAACTAGATTAAAAGTTGTTAAGAGATTAGTTGTTTAACTAATTATTATGTGTTTCTACGACTTTCCAAAACCTGTAAAGAAGAGCAGTGAAAGCTGTTATTATTTATACTAGGATTAACCATTTTGAAGTATTAAATTTTGACAATGGCATGTCACATGAAATGTTTAAATTGTGAATTTTGCTCACACAATGTTACAGGGATAAAATTGGTAGTCCACAAAGGTAGATTTGTTCCGATATGAAAAATCTGTAAACATGGATAAATCAACATTATATAATGAGAAATTATAAGTGTTAATACCATAATTAACGACTTGTCAATAATCTAATGCCTATCTATCCATCTAAAAACCATGTTCCTCTTATATCAACACACCAGCATTAACAGTTGAGTGCAGATTTATTGTTGCAAATTCATCACAGAGCTTCTTTTAATAAAAATAAATCATTTAATAATAGGTACCATAATACTACAATAGTGCAATAATACATTACAAAATAAAAATCTTTATGTTTATCATAATTACTTAATACTTAATTTTTATCAAACAAAACTGGAAATATAAATTGAGTTTTCTTTGTATTACCCTTTTTTTGTTGTTGTGAACTACGCACTATTGCAAGTTACGTTGTGGCAACTTAAAGAAACCAAATTATTTTCTTTTACAGAACTACATGCTTGCTAGCGTTTCCCCACTCACTCAATAATATATGCGATTCGATAAGAAAAACACAATTTTATGGTTTTAAATATACTTTATTATTATATATACAGTTTGCCTGAACATCAATACACTTGTTCCAAAGAGATTTCAATTTATGAATTCCATCCCTGAAGTGCGAGTTGGAAAGGCTGCAAAATATGCTTCCACATTTGTTATGACCTCATCATTTGATGAAAAACTCTTTCCATGCATGTTTTTTAGGTCTGAAAATAAATCAGTCGCTAGTAAATATGGTGGATGCTCCAACAATTCAAACTTTAATTCTTGGATTTTAGTCATTGTCAAAGTGTTCTTGTTCTTGCCCCAATGAAAAAGGATTTTTTCTTCTGCAAACCAAGTCCTTTTTCATTCAACTGATTTAAAAGGTTACAATAATGTTCAAAATTTATTGTTTTACCAGTTTGCCAGTAATCCTCAAACTTTCTTTTGCATCCCAAAAAACTGATGTTAGTCTCTTGTTTTGATTTAGGATCATGCTGATAGATCAATGTTTCATCCATAGTGATCGACTGATGCACAAAATCCATTTTATTCTTTCAAAAACGCTCTAAATGTTGGTGAGAATGTCATATTCGAATGTGTTTTTACTCCAATATTAGCGATTGGGGCACCCATTGTGCACACAGCTTTCTGAAACCCAATACTTCAGTCAAAATATTACTTACACCGCCTAATGAGACCCTAGGGCGTCTACTAAATCTCTTTCTCACTCGCCAATTTTCCAATATGATATCCTATATATTTTCTACGATTTCTGGTGTTGTTGCTGTTTTTGGACGTTCTTGATGTGGATCATCATCAAGGACTGTACGGCTATATTTAAATGCAGCAGCCTGTCTTTCTACTTTTCTAAATGAAAGTGAAGAGACATTCATAAATTGCCTTTGTTTTGAAAACCCTAAATAAAAACTCTATCACAGCAGGATACTTTTTTTTCCATTGTAAAAAAGTACTGTGACACCATAACACTAAATGGCTTGTAAACAAAGAATGAATTGACAGATTAAAATGAAACTTCATATATGTTCATATGAAGAGTGTACCAACATAAAAAATTTAGACTGGTAGCAACGCCGTTTCTTATCGATCTGAAAACTTATTGAGCAATCTAGTATATCTCTGGCATCTCGATTTTTTGCTATATTCACATTTTGCTCTCCTGCTTTTTTTTATGAAGATAATAATACAGGATTTTTTAATGTGATATGCTCAAAACTACACTTTAATGTTTCGAAAATATTTTGCATTTTCATAAAATTTACTGTGCTGATTAAACAATTATTATGAACAAAACACCTTATACCTGCAAGAATATTGAAACATACTCAACAAGATGCGACTATTGTTTAAAATAATAGCATTTCCTCTGGAATTCCTCTTTCCATTATGGTAACTGGAGAAACTATTGCGATACTAACAATGCTATTTATTTATTTACTTATGTTAAATTAATGCATTAGGATCTAGTGATGTACAATACATGTGAATTTTTTTGCTGAATTCGGGCCCTAATTTGCGCCCGGCTGAGAAGGGTCCTGCTGCTCTCCTGATTGCAGTATTTTGTAATAAAAGTTCTCCTTTTTGGTTGTTTTCATAAGCCTACATGTTAATAAAAGTGTATAAAAAATCTGAATATATAATTCATGAAGCAATAATACCTTGAACAGTTTACTTAGAGTAGAATATTGAGCCATAACCGATTCAGCCGTTTCTAAACTAGCTAGAGGAAAGTTTGTAAGTTGCTGCTTCCATAACCTCTGCAGCCCATTTCCATTTTTGTCTATTTTTACACAATCTTTATTATCGCCAACTAAATATTTTTCTTTTTGTCTACAATGTTCATGTTTTTCTTTCCTACAAGATCAAAAGATTCCTATCTGGCATTGCCAACATTTTGCAACTTACTTATAAGGAGCTTGCGCAATAGATTTTGTATAATTTCCAATTAATAAACCTACATCACTTGGGGACTCTAGAAATCTAGTGCAACAAGAAAATAATAATTGTAGTTCAGTAAGAGATGTTTCCAACTGCATTTTGCTTATTTGAGGAGTATCTTTATAAATTTTGTCATATTTATTATAGTGCAGACCAGAGTTCAAAATGTTTGCTCTATCATCCCGGATTTTATAATTTCTCCAGTATCTGCAATAAGTGTGAATTGACGTAGCAGCAAATAGTAATTTTTTTAATAATATTAACATAATATGCACTTACTTGAAGTAATTATTCATACCATAAATTCCCAAAGAAATTCTTTTACTGGGATCTCTACTTTGGATGTTATGTATAAATGCTACCATATTATCATTTTTAATTTCTTCTACTATCTTTTTCCAATTTAAAATAATTACTACATCGTTTGTTTCTTCCATTTTAGAACCAATTGCAAGCTAGAAACAAGGTATTATGTGACATTGTTAATCCATTTTCATGATAAATATACTTCTCCATTTTCTTTCATTAGATATGTTTGATTTAATCGGCACCAAGTTATTGTATTTTGTACATCATTTTGTTGAATTCTATAAGAAGCACTTAATTCTTTTATTGCGTTAGTAATTTCAATAAAATAATCTTCTATTTCGAGTGATGCATCTATTTTAGCAGTAATAAACTGAAAAATGTAGATTATTGTATTGTATTAAATCTCAGTGATGTCAACTTTAATAAGATATAATTGAATTTGTAGAGATATTATAAATGAAATTTACTTTAAGCATGAAACATTTACTAGATAGCTGCAGTTTATATTATAGTCACATTGGTACTTACTTTCAAACATTGATCAGGTTTTAAATTCTTATTTTGATCAGACAGTATTTTTTTAATTTCCTTTTCTTTTAAGTTTTGTTTTTTCTTTTGCTCTCGTTCTAATAGCTTTTGTTGTTTAATTAGTTCTTTGTCGTGTTTTTGTAAATCTGATTTTGATATCGATTTCCTTACTTTATCTTTAGGTTTGCCTGAAAATGATTATTTTAATATTTACATTCTACGATTATCATAATGAATATGGAATGAACAATTGAAATTACTTGATTCTTCATTCCTTGGTATTCCAAAGTCATATTTGCCTGACAATTTTGTTAAAATTTCCATTTCGTCAGCACTGTCTTTCATTTTTTTACTGAATGGACCATAAGTTTCATCTTCAGAAGAAGAAGAAGATGATAATGTATATTTCCTGTTAGTTTCTGTTTTTAGAGTAGCTGTATGTATTTGATTGTCAAATGAGGGTACGCCAGATTTCGAGCAGAAATTTTTTTGTTGTGAAGAATTGCATTTATTGTCATAATCTTTAGATGATAAATTAATTATTTTTTCTTGCTCAGAAGTGGACGAGGAAGCCTTAGGTTGCTTAAATACTTGTTTATCCGTACAATACTTGTTAAGAATAGCTTCTAAATAACATTCATCACTGCTAACATTTGCAGAATCAGCTTTTGTATGTTTGCTACCATTATCATTTTCTTGTTCAACAAAAGCTACATCATTTGCGTCCGACATTTTGTCCCAGAGTAATGATTGTTAAAATATATTTAAAAAGTAATATGGTGATGAGATAACTTCTAGGTTAAATGGGAGGAAATTAACTTTCAATAATGTTTAACATGATTCGACATGCTTAATGGAATTATTGAGGTTATGTTGTACATTTAAAACATCTTCTTATTGTTATGATAGAGTATTTTCATTAATAAAATTTTGTAATGGGAAAAATCTGATAGTGGTAATTAAATTTGTGAACTATTTTTACTTGTCTTTGCTGCAATCAAATTTTTCTGTTAAAAATTGGATTTATCAAAATCCTTTTTTATATGATAAAATTAGAAAATTGTAGGTAGCAGTATTGAAATTCTATGGTAACTATTGATCTGCTATTCTGGTTTCATAGATAAAGATTTACCTCTATGAGTGTTGTTAGATGAGATTCTTTAAAAATCATTTTTAGACCAATACTTTTATTACATGGTTTATACTAAAATGTTTATTTTATATTTGTATAAATAAGCTCATTTCGTCTAGTAAGTAATAAAGTGATATTTTCTTCAATATATTTGTGTATTTCTCTAATAAATGTAGTAAGGTGATGCATATGCATATCCTAAAAAAATATAAAAATACATAAATTTTATAAAGAAAATTAGTGTTAACTTTATATCACCTAAAGATCCATAATAAGGATAATAGTAATACGGCGAGTAGGCATAGCCATAAGTTAAGAATTGAGGATTAGGTGCTGGTGCTGGAGCAGGCCCTGGCGCTGGCGAAGGTCCTGGAATTGGCGCCGGTCTTGGAATAGGCGCTGGAGCGGCATTTAACATTACAATTAGCAATGAAAAAATGAAAATCTAAAACCAAAATATGAGTAAAAATCATGTGAGAAATCAATAAAACTATGTGTATATTTGCAATATATTGTTCGACAGAATATATTATTTGTTAAAAGATACTTGCCGGTTTTAACATCTTTAAAATGATTATAAAGGGACAGCACAACACACTGATTAGCAAATCTATTGAACAATCTAATATTTATAAGCTCCTGCTGCATTGAAAAAATTAATTAATAAGCAAAGCACATTGCTCTGCATATTAAAATGTGATGTAATATACATGACATTGTCTAGTTTATTGTGTGTATTGTACTTCTATGACTAAACTACACCAATATGTATTCTGAATAGGTATATTATTGTTATTGAATTAATATATCCGTTATTACTTTTGTATTACCATTATAGGATGTTTATCCTTGTAACACCAATACTTGCTCTTGACACAACTCGATCGTATAAGCAATTACTGCAATAGTATTAATTTTCAAACACTTTTAACACATTTTTTTCAAATTGCAAATAGATTGATAATAATTATATAAAATTTCATTAGAGTAATTAATGACCATAAATGTATTTAATATTCCGGGTTTCAAGTGTTGTCATCAAAAGAATAGAAATTAACTAAAAAGTGTAAAACAAACATTTTTCTACTCATTCAGTTTATTTGATGAAAGAATTTTTGAAAAGTACTATATATTATTCCGGAAAATAGAATAAAATGAAATTTGCCTGCAAGAAACATTTTATTAACAAGAATTATGTTAACAATGTGATAAAAAATTGTTTTAAAAGAGCATTACACAATGTTTTAATATAAATGCATGAAATTTCAACATAATTTGAGAAATTTATGAAAATAACAAAATTACAACAGACGCAAAATATTTAAAATAAGTTACAAAAATGAATATAAGTTAACAAATATTTACTCAGCAGAAAAAATTGAGGTTGCATTTATTTTTTGTACTGCATATTCAAATCGAATAAGAAAATTAGAAAATATACATATTTACATTTGTACAGTTTAAAGCCCCATGGACTATTTAGGGTTTAATAAATTAACACGCAATAACATTCATTGAGATTTAAGTTATTTCCAAGGGAATATTTCAGCAACATTCACTTTTCAGCGGTTAATTTAAAATACCCTGTCTAATAATTAGTATAAAATTACAAAACCTTTACAATTTAATTTGCTGCTATTAACTAACAATTTGCAATAAAACTACTGCTATTGTTAATTGTATTTTTATTTCGTTACGTTTTCAGGTTCGAAAGTCTAAAGGATATTAATTATTGTTTTAGAATGTTCTCTTATTGCTTAATTAAAATTGCTATTACTTGCTAGCTTTGAAGTAGCATCTTTGTACATTATTCAAAGTAAATATTTTATCACATTTAAATATTAATAACAAAACATGAAAGAAACGATATCTATATCAATCACCAACCTAACCAAGGAGGTTGATTCATTTTGTGTACTGGAGTGAATGTCAAATTCACAGGCAAATTTATCAGGGCATAATTTCGGTTCAGCTTCTCTAATGTTCGCATTATCATGAACCCATTTCGGCCCATTAAAAACGCAGCTGGGATATGCACTTCTTCTTCAGTATCATCATCCACCATCTCAATAAAATAATCCTCGTTTACTTTCGTCATATCTGTTATTATGACTGCTATGGCTCCTGATTGTTCAGCTATCAAAGTTTTCTTTTTAAAAGAGCACTCTCTAAAAACAAGTTATATATTTTGTAGTATGTTAAATGTGTGATATATTTAAAAAAATATTATATATAAAAAAAATATATGCTTACCCTCGTTCAATGAGCACAACATTGCCTTCAAAATCGGCAATATTGTGAGGTTTTACACAGCCATACTTAGGAGAAATAGGCACAAGTGGTATGTTTTTTACACTAAATGATTCATTCTGAAATAGAAATTAAAGTAGGTATAGACATTTGCTTATTGATGGCATTACATATTTTAACTCCTTGACTGCCAAGTAAAGGTATCTTGTAGTTGCCTTTATTGCCTAGGATGCCAATTAGAAATTAGCTCATTTGTTTTACTGGTATACTTGTACAGTTAAGATAAAATTTTTAGTATTTCTGTTAAAGGTAGTCTCAGGAAAAAGAAAAATAAATCTTGACATTTTTTAAAATGTCATGGTAGTCATCATATTAACATGTTGAGTATACTTACAAATGGAGCTCCAAAGTCTTTGGCAGGTCTAACTCTATATGTGTACTCCAGTTCCACTGGGTCAATGATTTCGAAAAATACATCTCCAGAAATTATTTCTGCAGTTGAGGTTCCGTCATATGTATGCAATGTATTTGCTAAAATTATGCACAATTCTTTATGTATAAAGTATGTATTAGCTTGTGAATAATAGTAAGAAAAAGAAAAGAGCTTTCATATTGAAACAATTAAAAATCGATACTGAGATATGATATGAATGATTGTATGAAATAAAATAGTTAATTCATTAAGATATAAGTTTCATTCTATTAGGCAGAGTTTTTATATTAGGTTTTATTGGTTCATTTTTCTTATATCTATTATTATTTCTAACACAATTTTTATTTTTAACTAAAATTGCACTAAATTTGGTAAGGATTCTTGTTTTTCCTCTAATACATATTTTAAAGTACACTTTAGCTGTAGAAATGTTAAAAAAAAACAACAAGACAACTGAAAAAAGCAAAAGAATAAATGTCTGACAAGACAAGTTTCACACAAACCATGAGACAATTTATACTTTGCACATTTTTAAAGACAAATACAATTTTGCTAGAAAGGCTAAATTATATTAGAAAGTTTTATTACCATCTGCCCTAAAATGGTTTGCAAGAAGAACCTACATAAGAAGACGATGACCTCAACACCTATCTTTATGCTGCATGGAAACAAGAAAATATGACTGATATACTAGATTGGACATTACCATCGCTAAATACTAAATCTCAGAGAGTATTTAGGCATTCATGAAGTTCTATTAAAGTCTTGGTCTCGGGAGTTGCAATTATATTAATTGGATACATTGGCAGCTCCAGTCAATAATTGATAATAGAGGTCCTTGGACTAGTTATTAATAATAAAGCATTATAGTCCACATCATGTACAATTTGTGTATTTTGGTATACATGCTCTTGTCAAACATATGACAAGAGGAAAACTTGATACACCACAAGAAAAAGTTGATTTTTCTTCTACAAGGAAACAGGAAAGAGGGAAAGGTTATAAAGTCAGCTTTAAAAGCATAGAAATTATGTTTTACTGAAACATTTTTAAACTTAATTACACAATTTACATGCAATGACTGACATCTGGAAGGCAGCCATTTGCCTTGGCCAATATTTTGGTCAGCAATGTCTGAGGTTCTTTTGATTATTACTTAATTATCTTAGGATTGTCTACAAACAGTAGATACTTGGAAATAAAATGGCAAATAGGCCGTCTGAAAAGTGTCTGAGCGATAAGTTTTTAAATTGATGAATTACTAGGGTGTCCAATAAATATTGCAGTTCGATAAGAAAAACACAATTTTATGGTTTGAAATAACTTTGAAATTAAGCATAGTCGCCCGGAATATCAATACACTTGTTCCAATGAAATTCCATTTTATGAAGTCCATCCCTGAAGTGAGAGTCTGGAAGGTCTACAAAATATGCTTCCACATCTGTTATGACCTCATCATTTGATGAAAAATGATTTGCACGCACATGACTTTTTTTAGGTCTGGAAACTTCAACAATTCGAAGTTTAATTCATGGATTTTAGCCATTGTCAAAACGTCGTTTTGAAACGGTGCAGTTTCGACAATAAAGGATTTTATTTCTCCTGCCCATCAGCTTTTTTACACGAACCTTTTTCTTCAACTGATCTAAAATATTCATAATTTATTGTTTTATCAGTTTGCAAGTAATCCACAAACAAAATTCCTATCCAATCCCAAAAAAAACTGATGCTAGCACCTTCTTGGCCAATTTTTGGACACGAACTTATTTCAGGGAGGAAGAACCAGGTTCACACCAATCTTTGTCCTCTTGTTTAGATTCAGGATAATGTTGGTAAACCCAAGTCTCATCCATAGCAATGAATCAATGCAGAAAATCCACTTAATCCTTTCAAGAACGCTTTAAATGTTGCTGAGAAAGTCGCATCCAAAATGAGATTTTGCTCCATTGTATGCGAATGTGGCACTCATTGTGCACATAGCTTCTGAAATCCAATACTTCAGTCAAATATTGCTTGCATTGCCCAATCAAATGCCTACGGCTACTACTAAATCTCTTTCAGTCACTCGATGATTTTCTAATACAATATCTTGTATTTTTATACGATTTCTGATGTTTAAATTCAGCTACCGATCTTTCTACTGTACTTATTGAAGGGGAAGGGTCCTTGCACACTTTCAACATTTGTTCATAAATTTCCTTTGCTTTTAAATCTTCCAAAAATAAAAACTCAATGATTGCACGATACTTGATTTTTCTATTTAAAAGTAATACTGAGACACGTCGATACGAAATGGCTTCTAAACAAACGAATGAATTGAAAGATTGAAATGAAACTTAACATACGTTCATATGAAGAATGTACAAACATAAAAAAATTAGGCTAGTAGCAATCCTCTTTCTTATCGATCTGAAAACTTATTAAACAACCTAGTATACCACAATTAATAGGCAGCTGGTAGGAGTCAAAACATATTATTGTTACGATTTTCTGAGGTTTCTTTATTAATCACCCAAAAAATGCCAACGATTTATTTATT
The DNA here is from genome assembly GCA_033557835.1 of Helochares maculicollis. Taxonomy (NCBI): domain Eukaryota; kingdom Metazoa; phylum Arthropoda; class Insecta; order Coleoptera; family Hydrophilidae; genus Helochares; species Helochares maculicollis. Next base: position 32,300 of record JAWQRO010000150.1, read on the forward strand.
TCTCCGTGGTTCTTAGTTTTAGACAAAATATACACGTTTTTGTTACCATTTATATTTGCATCACTTCAGTACTTCTATCTGATCTCTTAGACCTAGTTAAAGAGCTGAACTGATTCTACTGCTGTGGTAGTTTCGATCAGCTTATAAAGGGCAGCATTCCTTGGCCTTTGCCCAGTGGTAGTTGCAGTCACCCTAATAGTTGCCAGATGACACACCCCCTTGTAAAGTATGTAGTGTAGAGCATATCAATATTCTTAAGGTTGACAAGATATGCATTGCCTTGCCTATATCAACAGGACTTATTGGGGTTAAGTCTGTTAAAAAGGCAAGATTGCATTCCTTCTTAGAATCGCTGGCGTTACATTAATTCCTAAATTTTGAAATTTAAACAGGTAAAGGATAACCACCAAAACATATCCCCCCAGTACTATATTACTGTAAAAATCTGCAACTTTTTTTCAATCAGCATGTAAAAATGTAACTGTATCACAATTACTAGAATAAAAAAAATATCTGATTGTGGAAAAATAGAAACGAGATTCTGCAAATGTATTTGGAAGTAAACCCTGCATAGTCTAAAGGAAGAAAAAGTAGACGTTGACCAAAAATGTTTAAAGCAGCTTCATGATCCTTTTGAGAGGTGCAAATACATCAAATGCAGGAAATGATAAAAATAGGTTTTCAGTTTTGAAAACCTAGCCATGCCCTAAGTAAGATCTGCAAATAATGAGTTGATTAATTATGCAAACTTTGTTTGACTAGTTCCAGAAGACCATATGTAATAAGTTGAGAATAAACATTGACATTTTAACATCTGAGAAGCTAGAAACATAAGTAGGAGGACCTGCCTTCTGCGCCCGATCCCAAGATAAAGTTAGGGGCTCCATATGCAACAAGTTCTTCCATTTAATGCAGTAAAAGAAAATTTGACCTACCAGTGAGGGAATTGCAAATTTATGATTTCTGTCGATTGTCACTCTTTAGATAAAAGGCAATATAGTTTAAGTTATATGTGATAATTTACTTATTAAGATACAATATTTTGTTATTTTCCAGGGTAATATTCTTTTAAGTAAAGTATGGGTAACACATCTGGGTTAAAAGGCAGACATGATTTCAAAGATGTTAAAAAGAAAAAGGTGAAATCCACAATATTGGATTAAATTTTGTGCATTTTAGCAATTATTCAAATGGTACTATTATAGTGTTTTAACTTCGTTGATAACATCTCGGATTCTAATATGATGTGAGATTAAAATGTTATTAATAATAAAATGACTAAACTTCTTCTAATATTATCAAATGAGAGCATTTATATTCAAAGATGTTAAATGATATATTAACTTACGTCCTCCGTTTGCGTTGATTAAATAAGTTAAAATATTTACAATGATGAAATAAAATAGTTGCTGAAGGTGTAATTCTTTAAACATAATACACAGAAAATAGGTCTAAACGCGCCTTAAGTTTAAGAGTAAAGAAAAATTGAGGTTATGTATATTGCAATGACAAACATGACTCTCCGACTTGAATTTCATCCAGAATGTTCCACTGTGATTGGTTACATTTACAACAGAATAAAATATTTGCACGTGTATATTTATGACCATTAATTTCTTAAAATATTAATGTAAAAGAACCTTGTATGGGGGAGGATTAGTGTTTGTTGTATTTGAATAATTTTTCATTGTAAAACACTCGTAAATCAAATCATTTGTTATATGTCTAAAAAAATTGGCTGCTTGTTGGGGTAAGTAGAATGTCTTCTTCTATCTGCAATGTAAACATGAATATACAGTTGTGTTAATCAGTTGAATGTGCTTATTGAAAAACGGGTTTGAATTTGGTAATGAAAATTGTTTACTTTGAATTTTACTTGTACGACACATTAAGATATACGTTGTCATATCAAATTAAGCAAAAAATAAATACAGTCTGTCCAAAAATATAAACACAAGATACAAATGTATAATAAGTACACATTGGGAATTTTGATTTATGATATTCTGTTATTAAAAATGTACAATAATTAAATGTTTAGTTGAAATAACATTTAAATGGATGTATTAGAGATTGCTAAAAGAATTGTTCATTTTCGTGAAGTATTCAAAGTTTTGGCATTCACCTTAAATAAAGTACGAATGTGATTGATTTAATTAAAAACTGATAACTATTTATGAAATATTTACAATTCTAAAGTCTTTTAAACTAATGAATAATTGGTAAATTAATTGTTAATAAAATAAGAAGGAAGGTCAATGATTTTGGTAATCTATTGGTTTACTAATTGTGGTTGTAATAGTTCCACTCTGATCATGCTAGTTACGCTTCTACATTTGTGGAAATATCGGTTATTATCTGGTCTTGGTAGTTACAATTCTATCTGGTCTCAGTACGATTATATTCTGCAGGTAGGAGTAATAAGTCTTCTCTTATTGATCTTGATGGCGAGGGTAACCGTTTACAATAAATTGAAAAAATGTGCATGAAAAAATTGCACAATCCCCTTCTAAAGTTTAAAAAAAAGAGTTGTTTTTCAGATTTTAAATTATTTTAGTTGAATATATTTCTTGGTAATTTTATTTATTGACAAATATATTTCTTGGCTATAGGTCGACACATTGGTCTCTTTACAAACTAATGGTAGAGAAAGTAGCAAATTTTTGGCAGATAATTACAAAATAATTTTGTTCTCTGTTTTTAAATATGAGATGGCAAGAAAAAAACTTTATAAACATTTTGCCTGTACAATGTAATTTTTGCTAAATTAAAAACAAAATTTTAATTATATACTCCATATTTTTTGTTTTTTGGCATTTAAACGTTAGGCTCAATTCTATGGCATAATTCCATGATAAATGGCACATTTAAAAACTATAAAAATCAATTCAACGCAACATGGTAAAATACTGTATTATTCGTGACACTGTGTTAATTGATTACAAAATTAAATATTGAATCAGAAACCTACGGTTTTTTCAGTATTTGACAATATGGAGGAAAATAATGAATCAGATGGTATTAAATCAACAGCAGTTGTAAAGTATTCTGTCCCTAAGCCAGCACAGTTTATGCAATTGAAATGTAATACTGACCTAAACTTACCTCCAGCCAACTGGTTAAGTAGCTCTGCAGATTCTTATGGCTTGCAACATCTTCTGTATCAACCCAAAGGATTTTCCAGGTATATATAAAAAATGCAATGTTAATGTAAAATGTAAATTTTTAACATATATAATTGACAATCAATGTCTTATCAATTTCTCGCAGCTTTAGGATGGCTCAGTCGTTCATTGATTGCATAGGCTCAGTAGATGTCGTATCTGATGCCGAAAATATTAAAAACCTCTTAAAAATCCCCTACCATAAGGGTTTAATAAGCATGATGGTGCATCGCGTAGACAACACATTACTTCTAGATGAATTTGATATATATAAACATATTCTTTTAAAGGCAAAGACTGAATGGGGCTGGTTTAAAAAGTTTTTCCAAGAAAACATTGACAGAAATGTTACCGATTATGAACGAAATTTGTTCATTAAAAATAAAACTCGCAAGGCCTTGAAGCAAAAAAGTTTGGTGTCGAAATTTTTGTACCATAGCTTGGTGCAAAATGAAAACGATTTACTTAATGCAGAAACACCTAAACATAAATCCCTACCAGTTACTGCTCCGCTATTGCCAAATCCATCGCCTGCTACGGAAGTACCAGATCCTTCATCCATAGAACACAATTATAACCGGAACGTTGTATGGACATTCGAAGATATCGAGATGCTATTAGGTACAGATATGCCTATATTTGGTGGAGGCACACACCCTTGCATTTCGCTTCGGCTTAATGATATGAGTAAACCTATCAGTGTCTTAACAGGTATAGACTACTGGCTCGACAATTTGATGTCCAATGTTCCTGAGGTTGTTATGTGTTACCACTTAAATGGAATAGTGCAAAAGTATGAGTTAATAAAAACTGAAGACTTGCCTAGATTAGATAACTCCAAATTTTCACCAAAATTAATTAGAGATGTGGCTCAGAGTATATTATCGTTTTTAAAGTCAAATACTACAAAAGCAGGCCATACATATTGGTTATTTAAGGGAAAAGATGAAGATGTAGTCAAATTGTATGACTTAACTTCTTTATGTTCTGAAGACGATGTGAAACACGGCCAAAATCCTTTTACAATTCCTGTGGCAATGCTACTCTATAGAGTAGCGAGAAATATGAAACATAATGATCAACAAAGACCAGAAACTATTCTATTGCTTTTGAAAAATTGCGTTAAATTATTACCAGAAGAGAAATATCCTGAAATTGCTACTTCGTCGCATTTTATGTTGTCAGATTTATATGTTCCTGCAGGTACAAACCCTGATTGTCCCGTTTTTGATACAAATGACCATGAAGACACTGACTCAATATATGAAGATGACGATGACGAGGAGGAAAAAAATGATTGCAGCACTAAGTTTTTATATTTGGATTCTGATCATTATAATGAAAAATATAGGAAATATAATAAACGTCCTCCGCCCATATCAGGCAGCGTTGAAGAACGATGTATGCAAGCTATGCACCATGTGATTGCTGGCCTTAATTGTTTGCAGTACTTCCCAAAGGACAATGAAAAGGAGAGACAACGACAAGAAGAAGAAAACATTCCTATGGCAAAACCATTTGAACCCATCCCGATGCCTTATCAGAAGCTTGACGATGAAAACACAGAAAATAATGCCAAAAATTCAAGCAAAGTAAAAAAGAAAGGAAAGAAAGTTAAGACTAAAAATAAAAAGAGGGTGGATGAAGAAGAAGGTGCTTGTGCATTGGAAGAAAATATAGGCGCCTTATTACCAAAAGAAAAAGCTGAAGCTATCCCTTCTTGGAGGGAACAAATTTTGCCTGAAATGTCGTGGAAAGATCATTTAAAAATGTTGTTGTACGAAAAAGCTGTTCTTGCATATGCTATTCTTGCAGAACATCATTATGTTGCTAAAAATTATGGTAATAGCTTGCGATACTTAGGAATTTTAGCAAGATGTCTCGATTTAATCAAAACGTTTTCAAAAAAGCTTTATTCGCCGTTAGAACAGAACTGTCTATTGGGGAGAGCAGGTGACTGTTGCATGATGATAGTGCAATGTTGGAGTAAGCTTGATAGTATTCGGAATCATTTTCATACACATTTAGATGAAGATGTTAAAATGATCGAGCGTCTTGAAAACGATGAGCAATTTCACAAAATTAGTATAGGACAATCAAATATGAAATGTGTTTTAATATATGATATAAGAACCATTGAACAAATGCTTTTAACGGGCATACAATGCTATGAGGAAGCATTAAAATTAGGTGACTCAGACAGTATTTTTAGGAGACTAGGTAATATTTATAATGAAACTGGTTCATTTTATTTACATCGTGGGAAAAATTCAATTAATGTTGGCCTCCTGAAGGATAGTAGTAGTAAAGCGGAATCATATTTTAAGAAAGGACTGGAAGTATTTGAAAAAGTTAAAGATGAAGCAAATATAGCCTTACTTTGTACAAATATGGGCCATTTACACAGGCTACTAGCCCATGAGGATTTACCTAGAGGACCATTAACTGCAAAAGAACGATATCATTATAGCAAAGCTTTTGTTCATTACAAAAGAGCTTTGCAAGTACTAGGCGAAAGAAAGCATAATCCAAATGTATGGGATGCAGTTAATTGGGACTTATGCACAACATTATTTAACATGGGATGCATTTTACATGAATATCCCTCTCCAGAAATGGTAAGTTATCAATATGTATGTGAAGCTGATTCAATATGACTATGTTTTGCATATGTTAATAGAGCCAAGTCGATGCCGGAAAAGAAGCAACAGAAATTTTTTTAAAATCTCTCCATCAGTGTGATTTGGATGAAAATAATCCTAGATTTCCTGTGTATCAATTTAGAGCAGCAATGATTCATCAAAAATTGGCGGCTATATACCATCATCACATTTATGAGGGGTTATACACGAATGATTCCAATAAAAGGCATATGATCCAATTAGCAAAGGGAAATTATGATAAATCTGCTGAATTTTATTTTGCAGTCACTGATGGATTAAATTATTTGTACATAAAAATGCAGAAACTTGGTCTGTGTGAACAAATGGCCGAGAGTAAGTATTTAGAAATATTCAATGTTGTTGGTTTTCCTGATCGATATGATTTGGAAAGATAGAAACTGTCAAATTTGGTTTTGAATCACAAAAGTATAATCTGCAATAATGTACCTCTTTAGATATTTGAATATAACTTGCAAAAAATAAAGGTTTTATTACTTAGGAGAAAATACTGGGTTGTTCAATAAGTTTTGCGGTTTGATAAAAAAAAAATGCTTCCACATCTGTTACGACTTCATCAATCGATGTAAAACCCTTTTCATAAATGAATTTATTTTGGAAACATATGGAAGTCGTTAGTGACTAGTGGATGCGCTAACAATTTGAACTTTAATTCATGGATTGTCAAAAAGCTCTTGTGAGACGGTGCATTGCCCTAAAGAAAAAGGATTGTTTTCTTCTGCAAATCAGCTCTTTTTTGATGAAGGTTACAATAATATTAGGAATTTATTGTTTTGCCAGTTTGTAAGTAATCCACAAACAAAATTTCTTTCGCATCTGATGCAAACATCTTTTTGGGCCGATTTCTGGAGCCGAAGAACCAAGTTCACACCACTCTTTAGCTTCTCATTTTCGAATGTGTTTTTGTTCCATTATGCACACAGCTTTTTGAAACCCAATACTTCAGTCAAAATATTGCTTCCAATGAGAAAATTTTTTTCAGTTACTTGATAATTTTTCAATGTGATGTCCAGAATTTTTTCTATGATTTCTTGTGTTGTTGTTTTTGGATATCCTTGATTTGGATCGTCTTCAAGATTTGTACGGCCATATTTAAATTCAGCAACACATCGTTCTTCTGTACTAATTAAAGGCGAAAAGTTCTTACACACTTTCAACATTCGTTCATAATGAATTTACAGATTGAAATGAAACGTCACATATGTTCATATGACGAGTGAACAAATATAACAAAAAAATTTAGGCCAGTAGCAAACCCCTTTCTTATCAACCCGAAAACTTTATGAATATCCTAGTAAATCATTTGAACATAAAAATGTCTGAATGGTCATTAATGTTCTTTTCCTGTTTTATTAAGGGGCCATATCTCTCTTTTTACAAAATAATCATATCCCTATAATAAAATCAATAATGAATCATGTTTTCAGCTGCTGCTTTGCCTACTTTAAAATTAAAACATTTTCAAAAGTGCCTGGATATTCTAATAGAGCTTGTACCGATGCTGGAGCAAGTGAGTGAACAACGTGTGGATGTGCCAGACGATGATGTGAAGGTTTTTAATGTAAAATCTACGGAACGAAATTATTCAGACAATTACAATAATATAATAATTCTAATAAAAACTCGATTGCAGCATATTTTAAAAAATTTGGTAAAATTGTGTCTGGGAAAGTCACCAATTAAAGACTGCACAAAATTAGTTGAAATTTATAAAAGTTGTTACAGTTTAACATTTGTTTTAGAAGAATGTTCAGAATTTTACCCTTTTGTTGATAAGTTAAAAGATACACTTGTATGTATAAGTAATAAAATTAAGGAAATCCCCAACTAGACTGAAGATTTATTTGTGATATTTTTTATATGTATGATGTACTTATGATTTATTTTAGAATAAATATTTTATTCTCATTTTGTATTATTTCTTTGTCTATTCATTGGTCGATGGCATTTGATTTGATATGCATTAAGTAAATTTTATATTATTTAAATGAAGCTTACTTAATCTTTATTGTAAGAATGGGCTTGTGTGTAGTTGACTGTTTTAAAAAATGACTTATTCATGTGAAATTTTAATTTAAAGGTATTATATAATAAAACACTAGATAAACATGGTTAAATATATTTTAACTGATAGGCGCAATAAATATTTCAAGTCATAAGTGTACATGTATATATATATATATATATATATGCAGATCGAATTCTGACCGGCAAAGAATATATAATTAATATCAGTGGCTGTTATGTGTTAGACATATAAAAATATGAACGAAAAACATTTAAAACTTCAGCCAGCTTTTGCAATTTGTTGGGATACTTCGCTTAAGGACAGTAAGGATAATGTTATCTGCGAATCGAAGATTGAGAACTCATCATTGATTTTTAGTACTTTATTTTTCCAGTTTAACTGGTTAAAGGTATATTCCAATGTGGTATTGAATAGCACAGAAGAAATTGAGTCCTTTTGACATACACATCTTATTATTGCGAACTTTCAAATAAGTTAACATTATTGCCACAGAAATGATAGAATCAAAGGCCTTTTCAAAGTCAATTAAGGCAATTGACAGTGGCACAGCATGTTTTTTGATTTTGTTGATTACTTCTCTTATAGCTTCAAGGGGATCTATGGTGCTCAATCCACCTCAAAATTTGACTTTTTTGTCTGCATTCAGTTGCATTCTAGATACAGATTTATTTTGTGCTGTTTAGAATTATTTTTTTGAATACTTTCTATACCTCTGGCAGCAACTTCTGTCGTTAATTTTTGTTTACTTCTAAACCATCTCTCTTGTGGATTAGTGTTATAGTACCTCAGTTCTAGTGTTTTGGGTGTTTGTTTTGACGAATAATATCAGTGTACACCTTTGTTAAGTAAGTTAGTGTTATTTCATCATGTCCAACTGCTCAGACTTTTTGATTTGATTTAGAGCCATTTTTACTTCAGCAGTTTGAACCAGTAGTTTTTCCATATAGTTGATTTTAATATTCGGACTGTAAATTTATGTTGGTTTGTAGAGCTTTTCGTATACATTTGCGACTTATTCTAGTACTGAGCGTCTATTTATGATACGAGTGTTATTGTCGACCGTTACTGCTATATGCTTAAGTCTTACTATTATCTTTTGCATTTTCTGTTTTCAAATCTTACACAAAATTTTCATTGCATCCTTGAATATCTATATTGTTTTCTCATGATTGTTTGTTGGTTCCCTTTGTTACTTCATCAGATTCCATGTGTGAACTGAAAACCGATTCATTGTAGGTAATTACATAGCTCCTTGCTCTACTACAGTGTCTTAGATAATTTTCTTGAACTGTTGAGTTTGATTTATATACTTATTTAATTTGATATGCAACTGTTCTTATAATCTTTCTGTTTTATTTGCTAAATTTTTCATATTCAGTAATTTTGTTGTTTTTCTTAGGAATTATCTTGACTGTAGTTCCGAAACTTCTAAGGTCACTACCAATGTTGAAATTATTTAGTATGTTAACATTATTTTGACTGTCTATTCTATTAGCTAGAATATATCCAAATTCGTTTTTGATGTCTAATTTCTTGTGCATTTATTCTTAAGAATGTATTTATAATCCTCATCATGTTGTTTTCAGTAAAATGTTCTTCATTTTAGTATTTTAATCTCCCATTACATATTTAAATTGGCAATGAATCTTGGTTACAGCTTTATTTAGCTCCTAAGAGAATACCTCTACTTTACTGTAGGGGTAGGTAGTTGTTTGTTCTGTATTGAATTATATGCAACTTATAACTTCAATTTATTTCTCCAGTAATGTAAAGACTGGCCATCGTTTCCAAGAATAAAATGCAGCCTTGTGTGCCAAGAAAATGGAATTTGTTAACCTGAACGATATGTACTTTAACCGCTAGTTCATGGTAACAATTTCGAAGATCACGGAAACTTCAGGGGTTACCTACTGACGTGCTGGAAAAAGATCAGGCAAATCTTCCAATCGAGGTGGATAAGGAATCGTAGCAGCAAGATAAGCTATTTTGTCTATGACACTGGATACTTGTGGCACTTACTGTTTACTGCTCCACTAGTTCTTCTATTATCTAGACCTCTGTGATGCTGTAGATAGCCCTGTCGAAGATCTATTCGATGTACAGTTTTTTCGGACTTCTCCGAATCCTATCGTGTCTCAATTGATCTTATTTCTAGATCTCTTAAAGACAATTTAGTTATTTCTGTATAGTTCAAAAAGATATGTTATACATATGAAATTAAAAGTTTTAATAAACGTTAACAAAGTGCCATCACCTATAATATCAGTTTTGGTGTCACAGATAGTTGTTACCCATCATGTCTTTTTGTGGTCTTTTATATTTTAATATTACCAATTGCTGTCTTTTTCCAAACGTCATAACTAACAATAATTTGAGTCATACGTGGCATATGACAATTGCCTAGAACGAAAATATGAAAAACTTCTGTTCCTAAATAAATTGTCTTAATGAAATTTATTAGAAAATATTTTTGCTGTACACATAAATAAATTATTCTAAATGAAACCGTTAAAATAAAAGCAGATGTAACTGAGGCAAATGCATTTGTAATTTAATTATCTGTACTAATGGTTGCATATACACAATTGAGCACAGAATCCATGAAATTCAGTTACAGATATCTGAAAGGTGCATGTGCATGTTTTACTCAAATTATTAATTGATGCAGTAATGTTGTGGATATTAATAATCATTTTTAGCACCCGTGCGAATGCAGAGGTAATGGAAATAGTAATAAATCGCCCAGAACATTTTTTAAATCATTCAGAATTCCCTCACTTTTGGTCCAGCACGGGATTCTGGTACGTTAGCAATGATATTTAAAATATAACTATGTTTGATAAGGTTTTATTGACTTTTAAGTCCGCCCGATCCGAAATCTGACATAGGAGAATATTTATCATCAAAAGACGTTAAATTTAATTTAATGTTAATGGGGGCTTTGCCTAATGCAGGAATTCAGCAAGTTAGAGTACATTGGTTGATAAATGCAATAGTTAAAATTAATAATACTAATAGGTAAATATAACGGATATGTTTATGAAATAACCTAGATTTACTATGTATATAAAAGTAGCACTCAATATAATGTGCTTCCATAGCCGTGATCGTCTAGTGGTTAGGACCCTACGTTGTGGCCGTAGTAACCCAGGTTCGAATCCTGGTCACGGCAATGCTTACAGCATTGTCACGGGGAAGCTTTTTTTTTACTTTTTTCTATAATGAACTTAATAAACTTAACATTTTATTGAGATTTATTATTTCGCAATATTATTTTGAACATTTTTAATTTCAGCATCGATAGAACTAACTGCGCATATAATTTTACTTATTTAGATGCATTCTTGGACTTCCTTAATAATCAGAAATTAAAAGCAGGCTTTGAGTTAATGGGTTTGCCAAAAGGATCCAACTGGAAGAGTCACGATTATATTTTTTCATTTTGGTACGAGTTAGTGAAAACGATAGCCGACAGATATATAGGTAAGCAGTTATTCATAAACGACGCATATGCAACATGTCGTATAATTTACAAATGGCTGTTTCCATTTTGATTGGATATTTACATTCAAATGTCAAATTTCGTGCTAAATACATATTAAACTGCGTTATATTTTATAGCAAGTGAGAGTACACTTTGATAAAATTTGAGTATTTGTGGTTCTTTAAAAGATTTAAAAAAATGCTCTATTAATAGCACTTAATATTTGAGGGTATAAAATGAATTGTTCTTTTTTGACTACTAATGCGACTGTCCTAAATATTGTTATCTTGCACGCAATTGCTGCATGATCTTGCAAAAAGAAATGTTTTACGTAATACATTTCATACAATTTTTTATTTGCAAATTACTTTGTAACCAAATTAGATATGTCTAAATATGTAGCGGTAAAATATCTCCATTGAAAATTTCATACACCTAAATAAGATATTTGAAAACACAATGTGATACTATCGAAATATAGTTACTCTTTTTAACTAGCATAGCTCGTTGTGTATTTTAAAACAAACATTATTTTGAATAAAACGCTTCACGTTAGAGAGCCTCTGGAAACTATTTATTATTACTTGCACCTTCTACTAAGAGAGCGAACCACGTTTCCAATATGTAATTTACTCTTAGCAATTCAAATTTATTTTGATATTTGCAGATAGATATGGGATGAAAGAAGTGCGGGAATGGAGATTTGAAACATGGAATGAACCTGATCTGAAAAGTTACAATATATTGAATTTCACTTTATCAGGTATAACATGAAGTTATTTAACATAAAGTATATATTTCAAACTTGTTTGGCTTGCAGATTATCTGACGTATGTGAATGCATGTGCTGTCGGATTGCGAGATGCGTTGGGCGTAAAGAAGTCGCTAGACTCGGAACCTGTCACTTGGCACACAAAGAAAAATAACGCTCCTTTGAAATTGGGCGGACCAGCGGGTTTATTCAAAGCTGCAAACCATCCTTTATGTTGGGGTGTTTTGGAACATTGTAACGATATGAAAGAAAATTCGTGCCCTTTGCAATTTATTTCTTTTCACAAGAAGGGTGATGGTTTTGCTGAAAATGTCTTACTAAAAGGTCTCGAGTTATTGGAATTAATATATACCAAGTATCCAAATATTAAAAATCTACCGATCGCAAATGAGTAAGGGCGTATACTTAACGCAATATCACAGAAATACAAAATTAAATGTTATTGCATTGTAGTGAAGCTGACATTATGGTTAATTGGTCAAAGGAAGAAATATGGAGAGCTGACATTAGGTACCCTGCAATGGCAGTGAAAGTGATCATCGAACATTATAAATCACTTGTTTTAGCAAGAAACATTAAAATTGAAGTTCTTAGTTTCGATAATGCTTTTTTGAATTACAGCCCGTTTTATTTTACTCAACGAACATTATTGGCAAGGTATATATTAATATTTACGAATTTTAAATTTATCTACACATGTAAGATTTCAGGTTTCAAATGAATGATACACATCCAACCCACACACAATTTTTCAAAAAGCCAATTTACGCAGCTATGGGTTTGCTATCGATTTTAGGGGATAAATACTTGTACAGTTACAAAACAAAGGATAATATGACACACGTCCTGGCAACTGAGTCGAGATTTTATGAAACCATTTCTATAATCACGACTTTTTGTAATAATTCACATGAAAATACAACTTTATCTAAAAATATTACCTACTACGTTCGTAATTTAAAGAAGAGGCCGGCAATATTTGTTGTATATTTGCTCGACAACCTTAAAACTAATCCTTATATCTCTTGGAAAACTGCAAACAGCCCAGTTTTTCCAAATAGAACGTTGAGGCAATTAATGAGAGAGAAAGAGGTAAGAAACTTAAAAGTAAAAGTGTAATAAATTATTTTTAATGCTCAGATAAAAAATATAAATATGTATAAAATTATAAAGTAAGCAGACATTGCCACACGATATTAAATTAGTGTTTCATATTATGACTTGGCAAGTACACAGTCAGCTTAATCAAATTCATTATAATCATTATCAAATTGGGCAACTTGTGTTTTCTGGCCAATCACAGATATTTTCTTTATTATTCCAATGAAGACCTGCTGGACAAGGCATCACCGTATATTTTCCATGCACACACTGTAAGAAACTATTGCAATTTTCTGGGTTTGGCGCCAATTCTTCATGTTCACATTCCGGTTCAACCGGACCTTCAGTTGGTTCTTCGGTTGGCTTTTCGGTTGGTCCTTCAGTAATGTTTTCAGTTGATTGTTCTGTAGGTTCCTCAGTAGGCTCTTGAGTGGGGTTTTCAGTTGGTTGTTCTGTAGGTCCCTCAGTAGGCTCTTCAGTTGGTTCTTCTGTATTTGCTCCTGGAGTGGTAGTTTCACCTGGCGGCTCAAGTAGACAGCTGGTGTTTTCTGGCCAATCACAAATATCTTCGTGGTCGTTCCAATACAGACCTTTTGGACAAGGCATCACTACATATGTTCCGTGTACACATTGTAGAAAACTATTGCAGTTGTCTGGATTAGGAGCCAAATCTTCATGCTCACATTCTGTTTCAACTGGACCTTCAGTAGGGGTTTCAGTTGTTCCTTCGGTTGGTTCTTCAGTAGGTTCCTCAGTAGGCTCTTCAGTTGGTTCTTCTGTAACTACTCCTGGAGTGGTAGTTTCTACTGGAGGATCAAGTGGACAATTGGTGTTTTCTGGCCAATCGCAAATATCTTCGTCGTCGTTCCAATGAAGACCTTTTGGGCAAGGCATAACTACATATGTACCATGTACACATTGTAAGAAACTGCTACAATTATCTGGATTAGGTGCCAAATCTTCATGTTCACATTGTGGCTCAATCGACTCTTCAGTAGGTTGTTCAGTTGGTCCTTCAGTAGGTTCCTGAGTTGATACTTCTGTAACTACTTCTAAAGTAGTAGTTTCTACAGGAGGCTCAAAAGGACAACTGGCATTTTCTGGCCAATCGCAAATATCTTCGTCGTTGTTCCAATGAAGACCTTCTGGGCAAGGCATCACTACATATGTTCCATGCACACATTGTAAGAAACTATTACAGTTGTCTGGATTAGTTGCCAAATCTTCATGCTCGCACTTCTTTTCCGGTTTATTAGTGATTTGAGAAGTAGGTTCTGTTGTTGGTGATTTGATAGGTTGAGTAGCCGATGAATTTATTGAGCAGGCTGCATTTTCTGGCCAGTCACAAATTTTTTTATCGTCATTCCAGTGAAGGCTAGCGGGACAATCTCTTGCAACGTACACACCATGGACACATTGTAAGAATGAAGCACAATTTTCTGGATTAGATGTCAATGATTCGGGTGCGCATTCTCTAACGCTTCTAGCATTAATCAGTGCTAAGCACGCAGCAAATGCAAGTATTACTGAAAATTAAAAACAAGCGATTATTCTATTTAAAATGCGTAGCATAAATTAATAATTACCTTTCATCATGCGCTGTATTTTGCAACTGATGCTGAAAGTGAAATTTATCTTTATATATTAAAGTTTTGAACCTTATCAGGAGATGCAACATTTCACTGCTAAGCTTTTTATCAACTATAGTTTTAAATCCTAGTTAATCTTCCTTATTAAAATATTAGATACAATTACTATGTGTCAGGAGATTCCACTACGTCATAAGTTTAGGAAATGATATCTAGAATATATAGAATCGTTTCAGGAACCTTTAAGGGTTCAAGGGCCTACCGATGTGTTCGAGGAATTGAAGGTATCAACAAACATCATTTTACCGACAGTATCCTTGATAAATATTTGTTTTAAAGCAAGTGGCTCTCCTGGAAGAGTTACACACCTAATTGCTAATAATGTTACATTCAATGAGGTGCTATTGGTATGGAAGGATAATAAAGTTAGGAGCAAGTAAGTATAAAGTGTTAAGAGGAGTGTTTGATAATTTATATAAGTAATGCATGGTGAATTATTTCGAGGTTGATAAATTGGCAAACAAAACACTGAAATTTTAGTTTTAGATAAGAAATTTTCAGAAATGTTTTTGTTTTAAATGTTTGCACTTCTAATAAGCAAGAGAAACTAGTTTAATTCAGATTGATGCTAAGCGTTACATTTATATCCTTTGTGAAACTACAAACATTACATATTGATCAGCTACTCTTGTACATCACTTCTTAATAAAATACAATCTTTTTAGTCTTGATTCATTCCATAGTAATAAATATTTTTCAAATTTCTCAAAGCTGCACTCATAAAAATTGCTTTTAAAACACTTCTTAGAAAGTATTTAAACGCTAATGAACTGTAGATCTAATATACATAGGTATTGATTTATTTTGCCAACATGTTTGAGTAGAGCTTCAGATGGTGGTGTAATGTACTATTAATTATGATCCTCTGTAACTCTTGAGGCTAATATAAGATTAAAGCAAGAGATAAATAGAAAGGCGTATCTATAAACAATATGTTTAGCAATAACGAGTGAAAAAATTATCAATATTCAATACGATCTATGAGAATCTTAAGGCTGCGTGTGGTCAAATAAAAGCATATTACTGAGTTTTACATTTCTGTTAGCACATAAAATGTTGGGATTTGCGATTGAACGATAGTGAGCTGTAAAAGTATTTAATAAAAATGTCATGGTGTGTATGCATGACGGTTTGTTTAAATTATGTCTCTAGAGTTATTTCTCGGAAATGTTTAATTATTTTATCCAACTTAATACCTTTTTAAACATTTTATTTTCTATTGAATACATTAGAGAAAAAGATAAGGCATTTAAAAACTAAATCCTTTATCAAATAACCAACGTTGTGTATATTTTTCAGAGCAATTAAACTTTGATCTATTGTTTAATTTCACAAGTATATTTGAAAAATTTACAATTATCTAGCGAAGTCCATGTATCCGATTGTTGAATGAGTGGAATTAATACTAATTGAACGACATAATGTTACATCAGCTGCATGTTAATGTGGGATGGTGGTTCATACTGCTGAAGGCTACAAAGGAAAAGCATTAACAATAAATTTAATATATGTTCACAAAACAAAACTGTTAATGGAAATTAGCACAAATAATTTTGGCACCTATTTTATATTCTCGGATATAGGTAATAAGGATGATGCATATGTGTTTGTTTATATTTATTTTCGAATTTGTACACTATATAGAATACACAAAAACGTATTACAATTATTCAAAAACGTTCAGGGAAATATTGATAAATATTATTGCCTGTATAAATCTGCTTTAACTCGTGAACCAATTTTGGCATAGTATTTATAGGGTGTGTTTTGTAGGTAATATGAAGATCAAACTAATTTGTTTTGAATAAAAGCTTTATTATTTTTTATTTGCCGCAATTAATAACTGCAGTACGTGTTACTTTGCAATTGTAAATGTTTTTATTTAACTAACAATTCCTACACATGCTTAAAATGGAAAATTCAAATTACGATTTTAAATTTGTTTTATTAAATATTATGCATAATATGGCATTGGAAATTGATAATTGCAAACACTCCAGATAATTTGTTTGTAGTTTGAAGAATTTGTTGTATTACTTTTGTGCTGATACGGATATATTTTTTTAGATGCATTCTCACATATGAGGTGGAATTTGAAGCAGATTGCGGTAACTCCGAGCATAAGAGGGCATTCAAGAGAGTAAACACAAATGACATAATATTTCTCTCGTATCACCATGTTGGGACAGGTAAATGATGCGACACTAACACATAAACTGGGGATAGGTTACAATCGCAGGGAATGCATTAATTACTTTGTCCTCGGCGCAGTTGGGTATGACAGTCTGCAGATACTTATCAAAAACTGGCTGGAGTTGATTCATTAAAACGGATAGCGCTGGCCTCTAAATGATAAATGATCTGAGCTTTATACAAATATAGTTAATTCATACCGTTGTGACGTGTGAAATCGCAAAAATCTTTCCATTGTACGGCAATTGTCATTGCGAAACGAAAGTTAAAATCGTTCAAGTTTAATGGAAGTCGCCATTCAACCCGTTGTTATAGAAGTAATTATTAGATTTGTCTGTTCATTTTAGTGTAAATTAATATTAAAAAATGCGATCAATTGACACGTATTTATTTAAACGTGTAAATTATTATTGCTACTTCTGTTCTATATTTATTTGCACGATTACAAAAAATAATCCATTTAAATCAGTGCATTAACCCTTCGGAGCATGCCTTATAATACTCAAGACTTCTTCTAATCGTAGTTTAGTTTGCTTGCTACCTATATGTATAGCAATGTGCATTATATTCTTGTAAAGTCGTGATTCAGGATAAAATTGTTGTTGTGTATCCCACGCGATCTTTAATACATAATTTGCTAATAAACTTTTATAATGTTTTAAAAATTTGTTATGGTTGATTTTTGCTCTGCAAACTAATGTCGAACTAACGAAAAATTGTTAGCAAAGTCAAAGATTACATATATTTTTATAGAATTATAAAAAAATATGTAATATGTAATAATATTTTGTGTTGTATCAAATAAAATATTGAAAAATATGAATTAAAAATGGGAAACCTGCTCAGGAAGCTTGAAGAATTTAAAAAAGACCACGAAACTCTCAAAGTGCCACTTTCAGAGCACAAAAAGAAAGAACAATCGAGTTGGAAAAAGAAGTTAGGAAAAGAAACAGAACAATGAAATGTATTGAATAAAAAGAAAATGAAGAAGTCAAGGAAATTAACACTAGATCTACCGAACCAGTCATTTTGACTGGTTTTAGTTTTTATTTCATAAATAGTCACCCTGTAAATGCATTTTTTTAAACTAATATATCACTTTTATAACAACAACAAAATACAAACAATTTAATAAGTTAATTTGATTTTGAATACACAGTGCGGAAAATATTTTTTGTTTGTGGAACTTATACCAGGACCAGTCATTTTGACTGGTATGTGTTTTGATATATTTATATGCAAATTTATAAAAAATGTATAAAAAAAATAAGAATATAAAAAGTACAAAGATGTCTAATATATCAGTATATTTTGAATTTACCTGTTTTTGGGGAATTTCCCGCATAAAAAGAGAATTCCCGCATAATATATAAATCATTTTATATCTCAGAATTTGAATGAAAATCATCATTCTTTTATTGAATTTTGTTCTGTTCAGTCTGAAATTTTGTTTTCTTTGTTGTTATAACTATTTTTATTACCCACTAATTGCTGAAAATGGAAAAATGAAAATTTTTGAAATTGAATGAGATACAAGTCTTACTTTTGGAATGTTCAGACGTTGAAGGTGATGATGACATTTATAATATTGAGTGTGAATTTTTGGAAGACGAAAATAATACAGATGATGATTGCAATCACAGTATTGAGAGCAGTGATAACGAGGAACTTGATGAAAACAATGAAGATGAATCGAGTGACGAAGGAGATAACATTTTTTTGCATAGTTTGCCAGAACGTAGTCGTATTCATGTCGAAGACGTGTACTCTTCTAGTTATGAAGAGGAAAGCATTCAAAATTTACCATTGAAGTTTCTGCAAGTGGAACTATTTGGCAAAAAATAGGAAAAGGAGGTGCTGCTGGAAGATTACCAAGTCATTGCATATTCAAAGATTCATCTGGGCCTACAGCACATGCTAAGAGGAATATTATGGAAGGAGAGGTAAGCAGTGCCTTTTCACTATTGATCAATCATCATATGTTAGAGCATATACGAAATTGTACGGAATTAGAAGCGTCTAGAGTGTTAGGGAAGAAGTGGACACTTTCTATGGAGAAATTGAAAGCTTTCATTGGAATATTGTATGCCCGTGGCGCATACGAAGCAAAAGGTTGGAAATTATCATATTTATGGAATAAAAAGTGGGGTCCAGAATTTTTTCCAAAATATGAGTAGAAATGACTTTACAGAAATGTTACGTTTTATTCGTTTCGATAAAAGAAATGAGAGAAGTCAACGTTTACGAACAGATAAATTTGCGTTAGCGTCAAATGTTTGGGATAAACTTATTGCCAATAGCCAAAACGCTTTCAAACCAGGAGCACTTATAACAGTGGATGAACAATTATTCCCTACAAAGGCTAGATGTAGGTTTACATAGTATATGCCAAACAAACCAGACAAATTTGGGATAAAATTCTGGTTGGCGTCTGACGTTGAAACGAAATATGTAATAAATGGATTTCCATATTTAGGAAAAGATGAAACATGAAATTCATTAACTTCTCTCAGTGAGTATGTTGTAACAAAATTGGTAGAACCTTATACCATGAAAGGTAGGTCTGTGACAACCGACAATTATTTTACCAGCCTTCCTTTGGTTTCAAAATTATTAGACCAAAATACAACATTGGTTGGTACAGTACGTTCCAACAAACGGGAACTACCAAAAATATGCAAAATAAAAAAAGATGGTATGGAACGTTTTTCAACATTTCTATATAAAACAAATAACTGTACGCTTACAATTTATAAGAGTAAGCCCAACAAAAAAGTTATTTTATGGAGTACTAAACACAAAGGCGTCAAATGAGATACAGGCTCCAAGAAACTACCTGAAACTGTATCTTTTTATAATAAGACTAAATTTGGTGTTGATGTGACGGATCAAATGGCAAGGAAGTATAGTACGAAATCAGGATCCAGCCGGTGGCCACTGCAAGTATTTT
>JAWQRO010000151.1:0-52321 GCA_033557835.1 Helochares maculicollis
CTACGTCGCCTGTGACGGCCGCCTGAGGGCGCCAAAATTACGAAAAACCGCCATTTTTTTCGCGATTTTCGACCGGTCGCCGATATCTCGGTTATCGTTGGTTTTAGTGAGACCAGGCCAGATAAAACTACATAAACCAGCGGCACTCGAAACTAGCTTAGTAACATTTCGAATTGAGAGCCATCGACGCCACGGTGGACTAGCAATTAGGCAACGTCTCGCCATAATTTCAATGTAAACAGATAGTTATTAACCCTGAGATATTTGCGAACAAGCTACGTTCGTCTACGTCTGGTTAGGTGGCGGAAACAATTGCAATCAATATGGCCTCTCGCGAAAATGCAGTTCCCTTATTAAATTCTCTGTAACTATTGAATTCCAGATGTTTTGGCCGACGAATGGAAGCCCCCGCCGCCCCCGGCTCAGCAGGAGCAAGATGGCGAATCCAGAGAAAACGACGACTACGACACGTACCACAGGATGTTTGCTGATCCAGGTGTAATTAAATACATACCCAAATAATCTAACAGACTAACTAACTATCCGATTGTTTTCACATTAATCTCGCTGTACTAACGCCGTCTTGACTTTCCGCTGCTGCCGCTGTCGCCTATCTAAAATCACATATCAAATGCTCGTTCGCAAAGCACCTTCCGCTTATCAAAATCTAACTGGAGTTTACTTTTTGTTTGCAGTTCCCACCGCTGAAATTTTGGGCGGCCCCGATTTGCACGTCGACAAAGGGAGCACCATAAACCTGACGTGTTCTATCAAGTTCAGCCCTGAGCCCCCTGCGTACATCTTTTGGTACCACAAAGACGACGTAAGTAGCATTTTCTTACCGGGTGTCTCGACGCATTTCTCATTCGGATCATCCTGGGAGGGGTTCGCTCACATCCTTTTTCTGTGTTACGATCATCTCCATTTTATCACAGTCTAATTTGTGTTTACATTAAAGTTTGGACAAGATGGCAAAACCACACAAAAGACATCAGATTTGGGAGAACCGTTGCCACCAGAGGTGAATATCCTCTTGCATGCGATCACAAATGCCGTTTGTGAAAATGAGTGTTGTTCGGGACGTGACTGGTCGATGTTAGCATGTTTGTGTCCTCTGTAAACCAATTGGAAATCGTCGAATACAAGCGCAAAACTGAACCAAAATTCTTTTTTTTTGCTTTTGACAATCTAAAGAGGCAGGGTTGCTAAGGGTAGCTTTTGAATTACAGGTTATCAGCTATGACTCCTCTCGCGGCGGGGTCAGCGTCATTACGGAGAAGGGCGACACTACCACCAGTTTCCTTTTGATCCAAAATGCTGATGTGGTGGATTCCGGAAAGTATTCGTGCAGTCCCTCGAATGCGGATGTTGCCAGTGTTAGAGTTCATGTTTTGAATGGTAAGTTTGGTCGGGCTGCTCCAGCGATTGCCCCAGGATAGTATAAGCAATTGTTTATTTTGCAGGCTTTTAAAAACACTGATAAGATTCTTACGAGCCGAACGCAAAAAGCCATAAATAGCCGATCTTGGCGGCGCAGCGAATCTGCACGCAACGAACGCGTGCAGAGCTTGCAGGCTAAAAACGCGCGCTGTGCTTGCAGGCCAATATCGCGCGCTAAGCCTGCGCGCTTAGAATGTGTGCTTAGCCTGCACGCTAGAGTGCGTCTTAAGATTGCGCACCAATTCCATACGTTAACACCACACATTTATGTTTAAAAACAAATACGTGCGTTAACACGCTGCACTTTCCTAGCGCGTAGGTGCGTAGTATAAACTAGGCTATTTGTGGGTTAGGCAGTCAAAATTACAATGTTATGGCGGTTTTCCTTGGCGTGTTTTCATGCGCAATTTTAGGGTGTAAAGAATGAAAAATGAAAGAAAATGATCAACCATTTTATTTTTTCTAGGTGAACACCCAGCAGCTATGCAAACTGGCTCAGCCACTATGTCAGTAAACGCATTGCAAATGCTCATTGTTATCGTCGCAGAAACATTGTACTGGTACTTCAACACAAGACTGGCGCTTGATAGCAACAACAATGTAGAGATCAGGTAGCCGCTTTCTGGACAGGACCGCAGAGGGCATTTGAAAATTCAACAGTAATGGTCGTGAAAGTGTTGACTAACAAAGATAAAGAACTGAGCGACTTTTTACGAATTAAACGACTCGTTTATTAAATTGTCTAAATGTAAATCAATGTAAATAAAAATACGAAGAAAAACATTTTTGATTGCAAAGTGAGTCGGGCGGCTTAAGTGCTATTGGCGGCAATACGCGAAATAATATGAAACTCTCCAAGTAATTACTCTTTATTGCTTCAAGATTAAAAGTATACATTTTTTACTCGTCGCATTGTAACATTTCAGCAACGTTACTTTATGAGAATATTTTTTGGAAAAAAGTTGGTATTTGAAACTAATGTCGATGCTTTTCAAAAAAGTTGTACGCTGATACTCATAAATAGAAATGAAGACACAGTTTCCATTCCAAGTCAACTGAATTGCCTCTCTCCGAAACGTGGCTGCTTAGATGCTAGTTTGTAGTGAGAGAGGTGCGAAGTTCGAATCTCTGTAATCCTTCATGTACTCTTTTCATATCTATTTATCATTGCTTTGTACTGACTTTGAAAAGCAACACTTAAAGTAAACTTGCTGAAAAACCAGTTGGGTAAAAACGCCAAGGCCCTTGTGATAGTATGAGGCGACACATTGGCTCCAAATATATGTACGTTATTACCAAGAGGTAATCTCCAGAGGTCTGCATAGTATCTTGAAAAGATACTGCGTGAGTATACAATACTAATATTTAGGAAATGATATACTGTATGTATTTACTTACCTATTACATGTTTAAATATAATATCGTATATATCGTAATATATATGTTAATAATGTCTTTTTTCCCAGATATATATTTGTAAATGTATGGTAAATGTTGATTGCACTTAAAATGTTATCTAATGTTTTATTCGTTTAACAAGACAGTCGGTGTATAGCGAGCCAAGATATAACTGCGTGAAGCTTACAGACATGGCGTTTTTACCCACCCTTCATATTAAACTGTTCATGTATATTTATGTGTTGCAAAATATTTTGCGCCGCTGCAAAATAAACAACCAATATAACCGTTGACTGGCTGGGTAAAAAAATGTAAGAGTGTGAGAGATGTAAAATGTAACATTACATGTAATATTATCGTCTTGAAGTCATGGCCGGAATGTAAAAATATCTTGATGTAAAGTTGTCTCGGTATAAAATTGCTGTTGGAATGTTAGACTTGCTATTGGAATATAAAATAATCGTAAGCCTGTGAAAATACTGTGGAAATGTACAGTCAAATGTAAAATTATGGCATTAATATACGAGGGTAAAAATTACTGAACTGTGGAATAAGCTATAAATCGGTATGTAAAACTGCTATTGTATGATAACATAAGTAAGAGATTGCTAAGTTTATTTACAAATGTATACTAGAAAACTACCATCATGTTGCAATAATCCTAAGTTACTGGCTGGGTATAAAATGACTATAAGGATGCAAAATGTAAATTTTCTGCTTTGAGGTTAAATTACTATCCAGATGTAATAGTATTATTCAGATGTAATGTAACTATTCAGATGAAAAATTGCTATTGAAATAAAAATACGCTATTCTGCGCTACGCTATTATTATTCAGATGATAAAATTATAGCTGGGGTACAAAATAGCTATTCAGGCGCAAAATTGTCATTCAAATGTAAAATTACGATTCAGTTGCAAAATTACTATTAAAATGTAATAGTATTATTCAAATCTAAAATAACTATTCGGATGCAAAATTACTGTGCAGGTGCAAAATTATCATTTGAGTGCAAAATTACTATTCAGATGTACTACTGCTATTCAGATATACTACTATTATTCAGATGTAAAATTACTATTCAGTTGAAAAATTACTATTCAGTTGAAAAAATGCCATTCTTGTCAAAAACTACTTTTCATGTGAAAAAATTACAACTGGGGTACAAAATTACGATTCAGGCGCAAAATTGTCCTTCAAATGTAAAATTACTAGTCAGTTGCAAAATTACTATTAAAATGTAATAGTATTATTCAAATCTAAAATAACTATTGGGATGCAAAATTACTGTGCAGGTGCAAAATTATCATTCAAGTGCAAAATTACTATTCAGATGTAAAATTACTATTCAGTTGAAAAATTATTATTCAGTTGAAAAATTACTATTCAGTTGAAAAATTACTATTCAGTTGAAAAATTGCCATTCTTGTCAAAAAATACTTTTCAGGTGGAAAAATTACAACTGGGATACAAAATTACGATCCAAGCGCAAAATTGTCATTCAAATGTAAAATTACTAGTCAGTTGCAAAACTACCACTCAGGTGTAAACTTACCATTCAGATGTAATAGTATTATTCAGCTGTAAAATTACTATTCGGGTGCAAAATTACCATTCAGGTGCAAAATTACTATTCAGATGTAACATTATTACTCAGATGTAAAATTACTACTCAATTGAAAAATTGCTATTCAGTTGAAAATTGCCTTTCTTGTGAAATAATACTTCTCAGATGAAAAAAATTACAACTGGGATAAAAAATTACTATTCAGGTGCAAAGTTGTCATTCGAATGTAAAATTACTATTCAGGCGCAAAAGTGTCATTCATATGTAAAATTACAATTCAGGTGCAAAACTACCACTCAGGGGTAAGCTTACCTTTCAGATTTGGTAGTGTTAGTTAGATTTAAAATTACTATTCAGGTGCAAAATTACCATTCGGGTGCAAAATTACTATTCAGATGTAATATAATTGGTGATGTAAAATTACTATCCAATTGAAAATTTGATTTTCAGTTGTAAAATTGTCTTTCTTGTGATACAATACTTCTCAGATGACAAAATTGCAACTGAGATGCAAAATCGCTATTCAAATGTAAAATTACCCTTCATGTGAAAAATTACCATTCAGATGCAAAAATTACCATTAGGTGAAAAATGACTATGCCGATGTATTATATCTTTGCATATAAGATGTCCGATTTGACTCACAAATTTAGTTTGATTGACAACAAACAAGAAGTAATTCTATAAATGATAGTTTGTGCTTATACTATCAGTATAGTTTTGGCATCATAAGTAACTTGCTTATGTTGGCAGCGGAGAGGAGGCAGGGGACGAAACAAAAAGATAGTCAAAGGCGTTTTGGCACCTTTTAGAGTATTGCAAGTTTTTACTTTCAAAGTAAAACCCAAAGCCTGAAATAAGTAGTAGTCGATTATGCTAGGACGGGGAAATACGGTGGGTGATCGAAAATTTCAAATTCAGTTCCTGTAATTTGACCAAAGGTTTTAAGCGCCATTTGGCTGGGTAAAAAACTGATGTCTCTCTATTGATTAATGTGGACTTTATTGATATTGTGTTCAATTCATTGCAGTGCACATCCTATACAATCCATTGGCCAGATTTCAGAAAGCTGTTGTAAATAAAGCCACTAATGTGCAAGAAGACAAACACCATTAACTTTTTTTGGTTAATAGTATGCCCGAGACAGTGTTTCGGTACTTCATCTTTATCAAGCGATTGTGCAGAGCCTGTGCAATAGATATAGTTTTCACTATACATGATGGTGCAATGTAAAAATGATCATCTGACCGCAAATAATTGCGAACTACCAGGCAAGTTCCTTTTTAAGTATCGTTGACCTCATGCCGCACTCACCAATCTAGATTCTTTCAGCACCTTATTTGTGTAAAATAGTTCAACATTGTTTGAATCTGTAACAGTTTTCTACACTTTATTATCCTGTTTAGTTACAGACCTTACAAGTGGCACATTTTCAAGGCTTAAATCGCCATAACGAAACTTCTTAAGCCCTCGATATACAGTTCGTTTATTGGTCTCACTTTACCCAAAAATTCCAGAGTAAGGAAATACCAGCAACGAATTTCTTATACCACTTACACTCAAAAATAGAACTAAATTTTTATATCATAGTTTTACAAAAATTGCTCTTGTATAAAGAATTCTAAATATAATCACAGATCAAAACTAGCAATTGAAGAAATGGCCTACTTTCATGAAAAATTAAAAATTCTCAAAATAGACAACCGATTGTCAAAGTCCCAACTTTAGGAAATCGGGCACTTCATATTTAATAGAACAATAAAATAGTTCAAAACCAGTACCTTAATGTAAAAATTGTAGAAAAATTCAAAATAAATAGTAGATAAGAAATAATAAGAAATTATAGTCATTGGAATGTGATTTACTGTCGAGATTTGTAACTGTCTCGGATTACTTTTAATCTTGGTGAAAATCTCAACTGGATAATAAAAGTATTGTGATACAGCTATCGATATATAAGATTGTATTCTCATGTATAATTCCATCAAAATCAAAGATACATATTGAAATAGGACGCATTAGCATCGACCTACCAAGTAAATATAAGCGTAAACAGAAATGGAAACATAGTATCCATGAATAGAACTGTCACTGAAAGGTGATATGACTCTTGAAACGATACTAAAATTCTATAAAAAAAACTCAACACTGAATAGTAAAATTACTTTCTGCCTATAAAATGCAAGTGGGAGGGGCGTTTCAAACAAAAAGCAAAATTCCTTGTAAGACACTAAATTCTATTGAAATTTAATGGTGTCAAACTATACTGTAATGTAAAATTACACTCAAATATGAAATTACACTCTGATATAAAATTACACTTTATTAGGCACTGAAATGTAAACGATTGAAATGTAAAATTACGACTAAAATGTAAAATTACGACTGGAATGTAAAAATACGGCTGAAATGTAAAATTATGACTGGAATGTAAAATTACGACTGAAATGTAAAATTACAACTGAAATGTAAAATTACAATTGAAATGTAAAATTATGACTGAAATGTAAAATTACAATTGAAATGTAAAATTATGACTGAAATGTAAAATTACATTGGAATGTAAAATTACGTTGAAATTTAAAATTGCCCCTGAAATGTACTTACATTTGAAATATTATTACCGATGAAATATTAATGTCCCCTAAAATGTACTAATAGCAGAAATGTAAAATTTCGCTGAAATGAAAAATAGCGTCGAAATGTAAAATGAGCGCTCACATGTATGCAAAACAAATGTAATTTACAACCCAATTAATGCCAAACCATATATTGTAAAGGAAACTCTACTTTCCGATGTAGCAGTACCGAAGTGTTCTTGAACAAATTGTTTTCTGTATAACTTGTCTACGAATGTGATAAATGTGTACAGTTGCGCCCGACGCTCTTTGCGTTTTAACCGTGATGTTATATTGTTAAATAAAGTGTAAATAATAAATAAAGATGGCGGCGAAGCTGCACTAATTATGTACATTTTGGTATAGGAACTTGAATTGTAACCAATTTTTAAATGATGCAAGACGAAAGTGTTTTTTAGGTAAAGTATACCGAATTACAGTTCTTGTAATTGCCCGATGAAGACTCACAACAATAAGCTAAGCTGACGATTCCTGGAGGCAATTCTAGTGAATTAAGGACTTTCATTGTACCAATTTATATAAACTTGAACCAAAAAAGATATTTTTTAGCCTAACCATACGTTTTTCATTCTATAGTTGTATTCATGTTATTCTTGTTGTAAATAATTGCTTAGATCACTGCTGATTTGAGGTGTGTACGCTGTTGATTTAGGTTCTGGAAGCGTCTAATTTACAACATACTTAAAAGGCACCGGCAGAGAAGTCATTTGTTTTAGTTTCGAAACAAAACTATTTTTTACTATACAAATTGAATATTTAGCTTTCAGAGTTATTGAATAAACGCAAAGGAAAATATTTTATGAACTAGATGAAATTAGTGATAGGACCAGTTTCGTTTCGTTAGTTTGTTAAATTAAAATTTTATATACATATTATATATAAAGTATTTATTACATGTACTTGCAAAGTGTACTGCACGTGGAGCAGTGGCATCTATCGTTGAAAATTTGAATAAAGTTTTTGGAGAAACAGAGTTTATTCGGTTGATTTTTTGAAAATGTTGTTGATCGATGTTTGTACATACATATACATATACGTTTCCTGTGGCCCTCGAGTCCTATTTATGCCTCCGTACCCTTAGCAATCCCCTGATCGTCTTGACCCCCCCCCCTACCAAAATTCCAGTTGCCACACAAAATCCACTCACCTTGATTCCTCTTAGCTTGCCGGCGAGCTGCTTTTTTGTCGCTATTGTTATGTACGTCTTATATATTATTGCTTATTTATTTCTAAGCTGACAATCAAAATTCAAATTGAAGGTTATTTCTAAGAAAATTCTGTATTCGCCATATGGTCAACGGGACATTAACTTGCCAAAATCCAAAGATGTCAAACCTCGGAAACCTAACCTATCAAACAGCTCATACTCACACTTTTGAATCTCAAATCCCAACCTTTCATCTCCTAATCAAAATGTTTTCCACTTAACCTGAAATACAATCTGACAAACCCAACTTAACGAAACCAATGGTAATCTAACATTGTTACTTGTGTATTTTTGTAAAAAAGTTCAATAAGCGCAACCTCTCACTGTTAGGGCCTACAGAGCGCTTTTACACCTGAAATGCTCAAATTTTATTATCTCATTGTAATTAGAAGGTTAAGCTACTTTTCGTGTCAAATTGCTGTTAAATGACTGTAAATACTAATACTATTTAAAGAAGTAATATTGAATACTTTAAATTGTCCTACACTTTGCATATGCATGTACCGCCAACCACTGAACGTATCAACTTTGTTTATATAAATATTTAATTTAAGGAAGTTAGTGATGTAAAATTAGAATAATGTCCAATTTAAAAGAAACTATTAATGGGGAAGTAAATCAAAAATGTTCCGTTGCGTTTCCGGTTTAGTTACAAAGTACGTGATATTTAAGAATAAATTTTAATATATCGAATGTAAAATACTGTTACGCATAAGAACATAGCATTTTTGTAAATTTTAAACATAAAATTCGATGTTTGAAGTAGCATGCAAAAAGAACAATATCTATTATTTGTATAACTGTGTTATAAAACCTAGAAAACCCGATAAAAAGGAAAATAAATATTATAAACAAAATGTGTTGTACACTTTTACTGAAAATATATGTAATTATTTTTGAAATAATAAAAATTCTAAGTAGAAATGTGCGTATTTTTGTTAAGGAAGTAAAAATGCTGAAGCTTTTTGGCAAATTTTCTATTAGGGCGAGAGGCTGTTGCATGGATATGATTATGTACCTGGAAAGTTCATCGTTTTGCTTCTGTATTTTTGCTAGCTTAGTTTACAATGCTTTTTAAGCGCCATCTCTAGTCCATCCGTTTAAATTAAAATGCTACAGTGAGCTGCAAAATGGCTTGGATCGGGCTTATATTTTATTCACCTTATTCGTAATGATATAGTTTGTGCCTCTGTTCACTAGAGGCGCTGCACACAAGCCTGATTTAATAATTTGATTTTTTTGTCACCACAACAACTATAATATATAATTTATCGAGCGCATTTGGCTAAAAAATTATTTTAGTGTGACTTCTGGTACATCGGAACGTATTCTCTTTGCGGTGGCCTCGCTATCATCATTAAATAAATACACTTGTCTTCGTTTACATAAAGTTAAAACGTCAATGTCTAAATCATCTAAATCGTCTAAATACAATTAGAATGCGTTCGAAAACCAGTATCATCTCCATTTCCCTTGAAATATGAATGTTTATTGCAATTTCTGAAAAATACAGTTTTTGCATTATCACAGCTTCGCTTGGTTCAGAATTTTTATGCTTTTTACATTCCCGTATTACTATACGACGTATAGTAAAGGGAAGATATAGGTATCATGAAAAAATTCGACCTCGAGATTTTGACGGATCTCCACGTTTTGAGTGCCCCTGAATCCATTTTGACCATATCTGGCATGTTGTCTGTGTGTGTATGTAAACACGTTTGAGGTGGAGCGATGAAATTTGGCATGCGACTATTATCGCAAAAATTGTATCAACTTTTGAGGTATGTAAGATCACCGGAAGTATCCGTTTACCTACACAGTTTTGAAATTTTTTCAAGTAAAGTAGTCTTTGAAATTAAGCTACCACATTGAAATTTCGTGCACACCTTTATTGTCACAAAAAACTCACAGATACAAAGTTTTACTATGTTCGGGGCACCGGGTGTGCTATTTATACCATTTTAAAAATTCCAATTTTAGTAGACTTTGGAATAAAATTTTTTACAAAAATGCTAAGCACGGAAAATGTAGCAATAACAAATAGTTCCGGGTAAATTTGAAAACCGGAAGTGAGATTTTATCGTCATAAATTTAATTTTTTAGTTATGAATTTATGTTCTTAACTGGATCCCCTTGTTATGAACTCACATTTTAAAATTCAAGACTTAGCAAAGGGACAAGCGTTCCGTATTGTAGACTACTACTAAATACTAGAGTATTTATATTTTTAAACACAAAGTTTTGTACATTACATCAAGAAATATTACTAATATTCCAATGATTTATATGTACAGAAAAAGAATTGAATATTCCTTATGAATATATTAATGTGTTGAAGATAGACATTGACCTTAGTGTTAATTATGAATATTAAAACTTTTGCTGTAAGTTTTGAAGCGCATGTAAGTGATTGTAGTTTTATTATTATTAATCGCAGGTACTCTTATGTCGTACATATATTTATGCGGAAATGTTGAGTGGACACACTCCAGATTTTTACATTCGCGTATACAGACAAAGTATAGTGCAAAAAAGTGTTGCGACTATATAAAAGTGCGCTCTCAAGAGTTTGATTTTCACGTTTTGAAAGTCTCTGACTTCATTTTGAGCATTTTTAACATATCATGTGTACGAAAAATCTTGACCCATTAATGTTGGTAATTAAGGTGTCTTCCACAATATTTTTATTATTTCCCAGGATCAAGGAATGGCAAGTTTTAAAACGTATGCCTTCAAGTGCCTGAATGTAAAAATGGAAAGTGATCGTTTTTAACCTTTTCGGTGCTCTGCGCGGGTTTACTCGTCATAATGTTTTCCGTCTATTACGCTCAAGACGAGTTTACTTTACTGGTCGAACTATTCCGTATCTAGTACGCTCAAGAGGAATTCACTCGCATATACTTTTTATATACAACAAGCGCGACGATTATATTACTTGTACGCGCCTGTCTCGTCGTTTATACACTAACCGGGGTATAGGGTGCATTATTTATTCTTATATTTCATTTCAAAATTGATCATATACACCAAATATTACACTGATGCCAAATTAGTTTGAAATTCTAGCAAAGACTGACAGCAAAGAAAATGTCTTCAAGAATGAATCTTTGTCAGAAGACAAGCTAGTATTCAAGAATCTTAGAGAAATGTTTCAAACGATTCGAATACTAAATACAATTATAATATTGCCTAAACTGTTTACAAAAAAGAGAAAATAAATAATTAAAATGTACAGCTATTGGAGGCTTTCTTCCACACATGGATCATTTTGACAATTCCGATTCCGATGGCAAACGTATAAAAATTGATACCAATTCAACTGGATTGACGTGTTTTGATATATTTTTACGGGAGAACTTATAAGACAAGTTGATGAATGCAATAAATATGACATTTACATTTCGTCAAATAAATCATTTTGACAATTCCGATTCCGGTGGCAAACGTATAAAAATTGATACCAATTCAACTGGATTGACGTGTTTTGATATATTTTTACGGGAGAAATTATGAGACAAGTTGATGAATGCAATAAATATGACATTTACATTTCTTCAAATAAATCATTTTGACAATTCCGAGTCCGGTGGCAAACGTATAAATATTGATACCAATTCAACTGGATTGATGTGTTTTGATATATTTTTACAGGAGAACTTATGAGACAAGTTGATGAATGCAATAAATATCACATTTATATTTCTTCAAATAAATCATTCTCTGGCCATTCTCGCCTAAAATGTTGAAGGGTTACGAACTATGAAGAACATTATTGTTTTCTTGCTTCACCAATGGTTATGCCTCAAGTAA
Organism: Helochares maculicollis; assembly: GCA_033557835.1. Lineage (NCBI taxonomy): Eukaryota > Metazoa > Arthropoda > Insecta > Coleoptera > Hydrophilidae > Helochares > Helochares maculicollis. The sequence continues at coordinate 12,063 of JAWQRO010000151.1, forward strand.
AGAAACTACAAATAAGGGACTAATGGTCAATGGAATAGTTAACATCAATGCCTACATTTTCGAAAATTATACCAAGAGATAAAAGGTTTTTTTCAAAGTTACTTCAGTTTTCCGATAACAACATGCCCTTAGAGCTGCAGATTCTCTTCGTAAAAGAAGAATCGTCGGTGATCATCTCAAAAAAGCATCCATCAATATTTGTATCCATTCTAAATCGTCTGTATTGCCGAATGTATGATATTATTCAAAGGGCGATTGTTCTTCAAGCAGTATATACTGTCTAAACGACATTAATTTGGATGAAATTTTTTATTCCGTGCCTGCGAAACAGGATATGTACTAGATTTCATAGTTTATAGTGGGACCAGTACACTGATACGTGAACATTTTTGCGGTACAATTCTAGGAAAGTCAGGTAACATGGTTTTAGCATTTATGGATAAATATTTGAACCAAAGCCTATCTGTAGATTATTGATATACAAGCCTTGTTGTTTTTTCATATTTACATTAAAATTACTTCGAAGCATGTGGCACTATAAAGGCTAACACAAAGGTCGGGCCAAATCTGAATAAAAAATTAATTCGGGGCCAATCATCTTAACGAGACTCTGCTTGGTATAAATATACATATAAAGGCACAACCCGCGTGGTTTAAGACTGTTGACCATTTTTCATGAAAAAAACTTGGTTATTCTCAGCCATTTGTAAGTGTTGCTAAGCTTTTTCTGCTGAAAAGTAGAATCGGTTGTATTTATTGAAATGTTTTTAAATATTATGTATTTATACTAGAAATGAATGTCTCTTTATACATCCTTAAGTATGACACCAAGGAAATAGCTTTTAAGATTCATCACGGCAAGAATGCGAAACTTAAGGGAAATAGTTACTAATAATTCGACAAGATTCGTGTTTACAGGCTCAGCCTCAGCCTCAGAGCCGCACCACTCTCCGAGAGTGGTCGGTGAATACTTCTAGCACTCGTGCTTAGAAATGTATTTAAAGTCTTGTTCACCGAGGAAGGATGAAGAACTTCTACGATTCATCATAGCAAGGAAAACTTAGGAAATAGAAACTAATGAGTAGTTTTATGGAAGATTCTTGTTTACAGCTACAGCCTCAGCTTTAGAGCCGCACCACTCTCTGAGAGTGGTCGGTCAATATTTCTAGCATTCGTGCTTAGAAGTGTCTTATTCACTGAGGAATCTGCGTTAAATCCGGATTGTTAGGCGAGTAGCGGCAACAGCCTTCTTGAAACTTTAAAATTTCTAAATAGATGCTTTGACGACTTTTTAACTTTATATTGCATTTTATACTAAATACTTTTGCGGGAATATTTAGTGGAGACACTCCAGATTTTTTAAACAGGTATCCGCATACCAAACAGTTTCCACAGTTAGTGGCTTATAAATTCCACTTTTTCCAAAAAAATTAATTAGCACCACATTTTAAACTTAATTCTCAAAAACTGCGAAACACGTATTTTTACAATTTTAAAGATGAAACGTGATCTTAATTTTCTCATTTCCAGCGTAAATGGCGTTTGACATACTGATACCTCCTTTAAGTCACTCCTTATTCCCATTATGAGGTGAATATTTGTAAAATGCGACAGAACGTATTTCTGTTTTGTAGGAGTAAAAACATGAAGAGTTTTCAGCGATAACAAAAATGGTTTATGGATTAAAAGTGTCTCTATAACGGACAACATTGTAATCCTCCATCTACCCCTTCAATAATTAGATTTTTGAAGATGGACCAAATACGAGTCCTTTAACTTGAAATGAAAATTCTGAAAGTATCGTTTTCATGGCTGTAGCATTTTTAATGCTTTGATATACAAGACTCGTTAAGAACCCATCGAACCCCCATTTTCACCCTCTTAGAAATGGAATTCCACAATTCCTTCCTTATTCGTTGCTTTCACCATAAAGGCGACATCCAATAAATTTCACAGTCTTCAGTTTAGTGGTTTGGGCAAGGCGAGTCCATAAGTCAGACAGTAATGACACTTTCTTTTCACAAATTTGTAGATAGCAATAGAATTTGTGTTTATCGATACGAATTTATTATGTAACTTCAATCAACACTGTCGAATGCGCACTGAAAAGGTTAGGAAGCAGGAGAATAAAAAACGGCAAGCATAGTTCAATTTTTTTTATTAAAAAATTTTAAATAGATGAATTTTAAATAAAAACTTCAAAAGATTGTACAAAACTGAAAAATTAATCACTTTTAAGCAAATTATATAGCTTACAAGTTCTCTTCTATGAATGAAAACAAGATGAGCTGTTTATGTATATGATATATTGCATATATAAAATTCAAACATTAATATTCTACGATTGAATGGGACAAAGAACCATATATTCAAGTAGTTAGACTTTTATATAGCAATAGTTTGTTTTTCATTACAATTACGATTAATAATTTTTTCATTTAATCATACAACCTAGTCGCTATGTATTTATGTAGTCTCGATTTATACAAGTTTTCAATATCAAGGAACATTTAGGCCCCCTGTTTTCTAAATAACTCCAAATATAATGGTTCATTGTTTTCAGTATTCATTAATGGTTTTTATATATATTAACTCAAAAACATTCTAGATAAAACGGATTTCTTGTACATAGTGTGCTGACACTATCTAAATAAGAAAAAATATACATATATAAATAATTCAAAATTAATCAACAAATAAAAATATATGCTATGTATATAAATAAATTCATTCTTTTGTTTTATTGCACGCGACATGTCAAAAAAATAAACTTATCTAGAATGTTTTTTGTCTCATTTTTTTGTATTTTAATCACTCGATATGCAAGTGTACAGCATTTAACAACATAAACGTAAAACATTTATTTTGAACTACTCTAAGTAACCAATGCTATATGAAACATGAATATATAACATTAAAAATTTGTTGTACATATAAAACGCAGATACATAAATTTTTTGCATTTTTTTATTTTCATTTCATTTCATTTTTGGTACCTTGAAATGCACAATTATTTTCAATCCAATTATTTTGTATTCATTTTATTTACAGGACACCTAAGAAATGTACTTTGTGGAACTCTAAGATGGCGCTTTTAGCTTTTAGCGCGGCTTAAGTACAATTTAGCTAAAAATTTCGATGTTGATTTCGAAAGAGACGATTCGACTCGTTGAATTGCGAATTTGTCAATCTGACTAGAATACATAGATTTTCACTGAAAGAACGCGCGGAGGAAATACTGATTCAAAGCACACATAGTACATCGCAAAAAGTGGTTATAAAGTGGATAATTGGTGGAACAGCAAATTTCTTACATTTATATGGCTTCATAAAAAACGGGAGCTGCACGAGGACTTCCACCTCTTCATCCCTTAGTTTTCGCATTCTCCAACTTTTGCATCCCTAGGTCTTCCGCCCGCACCCGACCCTGCAGCTCTTACCCTCAAAAGTGCCCATCTTATCTATTGACAATCGTACCATCATAAAATCTCCCCATTACCCAACACATCTTAAAGACCTCCCAGAGCGTCAGGCTTCCCAATTGTCGATCTTTTCCATCCTCGTACCTCCCATCGCCCACGCAGCTTCCGCTTTTTATTTACAACAGTAATTACACGACACCAACGTATTTTTTAAAAGTATTAAATAAAAAGTAAAAACATTCAACATCAAAATTAAAACAGTAATTTCATAATAAAATGCCTCGACAGGCGGTCAAGCAATGCCTCCAACTTTCAATAGAATACCAAAGGATCAGTAACAATTTAGAACTTAGGACTTTACATACAGATTTATGTACACAGCTTCTCTCAGAGTTTTCCTTAAAGGAAATTAACACAGCATCCAGCGGCCCCAGCCGATCGCGGGGCTCACTTTTAATAGAAATAAACGGCCACTCGACCAATTTCCAAAATAATTGTGGATTCAAGGAAAAATACACCAAGACTATCGTTTTCCATCTTCACCGGTTCCATACATTCAAAAATAAATACCAATTCCACGATTTTCTGTTCCGCCAAAATTTCATCGAAAGTCCGTTATAATTTTCAAAAATGGTAACTTTGCTTCAGAGAAACAAGTGATTACAACAAACCAACCGTCATGAAGAAAACACTCAAAACTTTATACCTTCATGTTTTGTTTGTTATTTTTCTGATAAAGCGCAGCAATTTGAAGTTAGCCCCGGGCGCCGAGCGTGGGGCTATGGGCGACCATCGCAACCCGGAGGCCAACTTGAAATCCCCGCCGCAGTACATTTTTCATATAATTTGTAAAAGTTTTCTTCTTTAGTACACTATCACAGTTAATACACATGGTGTTCATGCAGAATAAGAAGTTATTTATATAAGTTCCTTTTTTTGCACAATATTTTATACTTATAAATTTAATAAAATATTCTTATAAAATGAACATTTAAAATCACATTCATGATTATTTTAGGGAATATATAAGTGTTCACAGCAGCTTAAAAATATCACATCACTTTAACGGATAAAATTTGACGGAGTATACCACATATCTTTTGTTTTGGCGTAAATGGGATACGCCAGGGTTGTGTTCAGAGAATCGTTATGGATTTCTAGGGAATTTTGGGAGTAGTGCAATACTAAGGATTTAAGAGAATCATATATATTGTACGGCTCAGCAAAACCTAGACCCTTTTTCGTTTCGTTTATGATGCAGTGGTTCACTATTCCGTTACAGGCTATGGATAAAGCATACTGGTTAGTGCTTGACTTCCTCACTAAAAATGTTCCATCTGGTTTGTTCGCAAGCAATTTTTCCGCATCAACTCTGCAGCAGTTCAGGAGAAGCCATGTCTTTTCGTCGTTGTGGGGTAGTACTTCTAAATCACAGTCTTCAGTTGTGTCAATCATGTCGCCGCTCTCCACTCCCTTCTCCAGCAGTTGTTTGATGCGCTGTGGTTTCATTCCTCGAGCTTGCAAGATTCTGCAAGAAAGATAAACTGTATAAGGCAATGCTTCGAGACACGATCCACTATTTTCCATGTTTGAATAGAACTAATGAAAATTTGAGTAATTTGTCACTCCTGGCATTTTCGAAATGACGCCAATAGACCGTACTGGGCAATAGAACATTTTGCAAACAGCGGCGCCCTTATTTTTATCAAAATTCTTGTATTACTACAATCAACACACGGTGTTAGTTAAATCTTGAATTTACATTTTTTCATAAACACAAATCTTTCCTTGTGAATAAGAGATAAGAGAAAACGGCACAAATAAAAATTTAATTGCACTCCATTAATTTTTTGTGCACCTTTATCAGATAGAATGTGGCCTTGAAAGAATAGCACTTACATTGCCATCTTCCGCTGCAACAATGATGATTGTATATGTCGCAAACCAATCCATATTTGCTATGTTAAAATGCGTGCTTACTAATGTGGAAAAATACATCTTTGATAATGACAGGCTGTAAGCATGGAAGCCCAGGATAACGGGTATGGATAAACTTTGTTTTGCACCAGTTCGATTTACGCCAATTTAGAGCTACGCCGGTGCAGCCGACATAAGACGCTCACAGAAGCTACGATTCTAATAGTAGACACGATCGTATACATCGTTTAATTCTATTACATGTATGCAAGCAGCCTATTGTGTGTGAATCAAATTGTTCCCGAGTTTTTGCTTTTGTTTATAAGACAAACAAAAGCGCATCAGTATATTTTTTAATGTATTACCACGAAAATTAGAAATTTTGGGGAAGGTGATTCGAAAGTTTGATTGTACGAGGACGTATTGAATAGCATGTAAATGAAATAAGACCATAAGAGTTGGTAGAGTAATGCAGGGAAACTTTAGGGCAGTGACAAAATTAGGATTAGACATATGCGGAGAGGCTGAGGCAAGAAAACTTTAAAAGTTTGGAGATTAGATTTCTTCTAAGGGTTGACCCAAGGGTCTCCGACTCACAAGGCAACCCAAATGTGGATGGGTAATTAAGTGTTTTTATGTCCCCTTCACATGAGCGACACCTACTTCCCCGTGGCAACCATGAACTAAATTGATTAATACTTTCATATGAATGTAGAAGGTGCCCCCAAGAAAAACAATATGGTAGAATAACAGTTAACCTCTGAATAAATTAATATACATCAATATACATAAAACCATTAATTTCTTAAATATTCAGTACGTTCATAAAATCAATAGCTGATTAGGTAGGTATACAACAATATTTTTTATATAACAGCTAAATTTGTTATGTTCTGCAATTTAATTGTTTCTCAAAGAGAAACATTTTTTCTTCGATCGCTCTCTAACGGAGATTCACGTAATTACAGATTACAGGTACTTTGAAAAATGTGGATATTGGAGCAAAAAAACTGTGGGAGTAAATAATTTTTGTTTCCTTTTCCTTTCCCTCCGGAATGAAATTCCCCTCAGAAGTGGGACAAAATTTCCTATGGAGTTGGACGGGCTCGGGTTGACCCGACAAGATAACCACACACATGCGTAACTTTGGAAGTAAACACATTGGCATTGGTACAGTAGGGCTTTGGGCAGACCGCATTGAGAAAACAACATCCGTTTTCAAACTGCTGCAATGATGGAAGGATATGACACTGAGGAATATCCAATGGATGAAGGAATGAGAAAATGGAAGGTCCATGGGAATGGGTATATTTGACAAAAACAAGAAAACAGAGCTTCCACTAAATCTAACAAGAGAAAAGATGGAGCACAGGTTGTTAAGCTAGCTTATGGAAGTGAAAATTAAAACTAAAAAGGAACTCCTGTACATTAAAATATGAGGTGCCCACTTTAAAATGTCGTTTTGTTGGCAAGAGATGGCGCATGAAATCTATTGAAATAACCTTTGAAACCCAAAGCGCCAATTTTTTGGCAAGACTGGCCACTACAAAACGTCATATTCGTTAAGTTGTTTAAAAGTTAGTAGCATACTTCTTTTTCGTGCTAAACATGTAGAATTTTGAGCCAAGTAAAGAGCATTTGCGGCATGTAATGACTTTTGTGTTCAATCAAAAGAAAAAGGCATCGGAAAGTGATCGAATTCTTGAAAAGACTTACAGCAATCTTGCTCCAACTGTCAAGACTTGTGAGCACTAGTTTCAATGTTTCAAAAGTGGCGATTTCAATGTTATTGACAAAGAATGTGAAATCGATCAAAAACGTTTGAAGACGACGAATTACAAGCATTATTGGAGAAAGACGATACACAAACACAACAAATAATGGCACAGCAGTTGAATGTCACTCGGCAAGCCATTTCCGATCGCCTAAGAGCCATTAGGAAGGTTCAAAAGGTTGGAGAGTGGGTTCCACACAAACTGAACGAACGACACACGGAAAGACGAAAAATTGTAAGAAATGCTGCATTTACGCCACAATAGAAAGTGTTTTTTGCATCAGGTTGTAATTGGCGATGAAAAATGAATATATTTTGAGAACCCCAAACGTAAGAAGTCATGGGTAACGCCAGGACAACCATCAACATCAAGTACAAAATCGGATCGTTTTGGGAAGAAGACAAAGCTGTGTGTGGTGGGGTCAGAAGAGAGTAGTGCACTACGAGCTTCTCAAACCCGGCGAAACAGCTAATACCGTACGCTACCGACAGCAAATGATCAATTTAAACCATGCGTTGATCGAAAAACGCCCAGAATGGGCTCGAAAACAAGGCAAAGTCATTCTGCAGCATGACAGCGCTCTTGCACATTCAGCCGAAGTGGTCAAAGAAACGATTTCTTCGCTTGGTTGGGAACTCCTACCCCACCTGCCGTATTCACCAGTCTTGGCGCCTTCTGATTATCACCTCTTCTCATCGATGGGACACGCACTGACTGAGCAACACTTCAAGACTTTCGAGCATGTAAAAAAATGGCTCAATAAATAAATATCAATGAAAGTTGAAGCTTTCTTTTGGAATGGTATCCATAATTGCCCGAGCGATGGATAAATGTGTAAAAAGCGAGGGCCAATCCGTTGAATAAAAAATGTTTTACCATTGTTCTTAAATAATTGCGTATTATCACATCAAATATATGAATTTAGGGACGACAGTATATTTTGCTACCATCAAAAAGTTTTAGATCTCAAAGAAGCTATGAAACCAAGACGCTTCTGTTTCGCTTTGCTCCCGAAGTTGGGACGTATGGAAGAGATAACACAATTTGAATAAAAAATGTTTTACCAGTGTTTTTAATTGCATATTTTTCATGAAAAAAAAAAATGATATTTTAAATTTGCTCGCCTGGTAGTGATCTAACTTTAATGAAGAGATATTAAAAGATATAAACAAGAAGCCAACTAAGAAGAACATATAAATAAGGGAGGAAAATAGTGTAGATCAAAGGGAACTGCAGGAAATTAGGAGCAATTTAGAAGCCATCGACAGAGGATGAAGGTAGAAGAATGTTGCAATAATTTGAATTGTATTAAAATGGGATAGCCAAATAAAATAAAGCCAAAGGTTAAAAAGAAAATTATGGATTGTAATAAAACTGAGGTTAAAGTAAATAAAGTGCGAAAATTGGGTGCAGGAATGTATTTAGTTGCGTTGGATGATCAAATGAAAAAAGGAGCCATCTTTGATGAGCATACAAACTGAAAAATTTTCATAGTCGATGCTTTTACAAAGAGTAGAGCAAGGGTATCCCACTCATAAGGAAAGCTAGATGTGGATGGGTAATAAAAAATTTTTGCGATATTTAGCGGCGATCTCACTTTCATGTAGGGAATGATTCATTGTTTGTTTCTTTCTTTTTTCCCTCCAGACTGAAATTCCCCTCAGAAAGTAGTCATTTCTATGGAGTTGGACGGGCTCGGAGTAGAGGAAATAGAAAGATTTGAGAGTAGTCTCAAATGAGGTCAAGAATGATAGTATTGTAAAGGTGGGTTATTTAATATGATCAGTGTAAACAGGGAAGCTTAGAAATGGGATAAAGACGGAGAAGATTGGATTATTTTTCCCCGCTGTGATTCAGTTTTCAGACAGACATAACCTTCCAAATAAGCAGACCTCCTATTAGAGTATCATCTCTATTCTAAGACGGCTGCAAAAATCTTGACATCCTAGAAATGGGATTGAACGCCGTGATAATTTACATGCCGTTTAACACAGCTTTCATATTACAACATACGGGGTGGCAATTTCTTCGTTTAAGGCATATTATTTGTGCATAACATCAAAAGATATGAACAAGGAGATAAATATTAACTCCAATCAGACCGTTCAACATCTTAAGGCGGTCATGTGACATTTGAAACGGGATAAAAAAAATCTGTTGTTCGCTTGGGATGGAGTGACAAACAATTGTATAAACAGTTACTAGTGTAAGCTTCTGTCTGGATTTATACTATGTACAAATGTATAAAAGGTGGATAAAATTAACATAAACAAAAATCATTATCGGGCTTATATGCAAATACGGATTCAAAGACGTAGCAACCGATGATGTGACTGAACTGTTAAATATTCATGACCGACTACTCTCAATCCCAGAATGAGGAGAGTTGTTGGAAGAATTAGATTGCCCTCAGTCAGGTAATCTCAAAGAAGGGAAATAGGATGAAAAATTAAATGCTGAGAAAACCTGAAAAACTATCTATCTAAGTCTTATCCTTTGTTCTATAAAAACGTTCGACAGATGTGCTCTGCCAGAGATTTCAATCGAACTGCAAATGTTGAAAGTGTCACAGCTGCTATTCCACTTAATTCTACGTTTCTGCAATACAGGAAGCAAAAATCGCAATTAACGTGATTGGATGCTTTTTTTGAAAAATAAAAAACGCAAGAATTCAATTGAGAACTGTCTAAGTGATTAATTAGTTTTTAACATAAAAAACTCACTAACTCTAATAAACATCATTAGTTACTTTATAAGACTTTTAACTTTATTTATTGAATACATTTATAATTAATTTGGAATAAGTATAGGTTATGTATTAAATAGAATGTTGGTTTGTTTCGTTTGTTTTTAGTATTTTGACAAGAAACCTAACCTTAAATCGTTCATTTGTGTTCATTTCACGCTGTTTTTTTAAGATGGTGTCTCTTGTAATGGAATTACTCCTTGAAACGAAATTTACATGTATAGTAGATACACAACTTCACCCGAACTTTCGAACGAAATTTTCTTATGTAAATTGTGTTTATTTTGCTTTTCTTTCGGTTAGACACCACAGTAAGTTTTAAGCAAGAAAAATTAACGTAAATAGTCTTTAAGTCGAATATTTAATAGTCTAAGGCAATCATTATAATTCCATTTTTTGCCTTTAATTAAGATTTCAATGACTTTATTATGCACCCTTCCCCCATAACAAAAATTATTGCATATTTGAAATGTGTACAAAAGAATAGCCGTCAGGAGAGCTGACAAATTATGCTGTGTCCTATGGTATAGGACTTAACTAAACTTAACTTAGACACTTAGAACTTGGTCTAGTCAAATATTTTTTGGGAATACAACCTTAAGAGACTAAATAAAAGTGGAATAACCTTCGGATTGTGAGGGCAAGCTTTTAAAAGCTATCTTGAACCAAAATCCCTGCATTGACCAACAAGGATATAGGAGAAATACGTGACAATCAACCATTTGTGCCCCCTGGGAAAATTAGATAGAATATGCAAGTTAGCATGGGCACCTCAATATTACACTGAGTGGAAAAACATTCCCTTTTTAGGCACTTCTATAAAGTCGTGCAAAGTAGGTTACCTAGGACAACAATCATCCACAAGATAATTGTTTCATAAGGACCAGTCACCTCTACCAATTTCAAAAACAAACAGCAATAGACAAATATGTTAGTTATGACTAGTATTTAGCTAGAAATAGATACTTAGAATGTCATTTTGATCGACCGTTTAAAAACAAAGCATGGTATTTTAATGAGAGCTTAAAACGTGAAAATCCCAGTCAAGATTGCATAAAATAAATGTTTAGCTTACCTTATATATCTGTCACGGTCTTTCACCAGATCTCTGATCATAGGCTTGGTGGAAGTGATTTCCCTCTCCAGCGACCGATTGTAAGCTTCTCTCTGCTGCAAGTTCTCGTCGAGTTGCTCGCAGCTCTCCTCCATCATCTTAAGTCTCTGCTTGAGCAAATCGGCGTTATCCATAATGCTTTTGATTTCGTGTGGTTGTGCTTCACTTTGAAACTTTTCCTGAGCTTTCGTTTGATCCCTAAATACTTTGACTAGTTCTTTCAAAGCCTCCAGTGCTTGTCTTTTGCTGGCGACCTCCTGGTTGGTCTTGTTGAAATCTTCCGTAAGCACCTCCAGCATTTTATTCTTGTCTAAGAGTATTGCGTTCACTTCCAGCAAGTGGGAGGTCAGTTTGTCGATCGTTTCATTAGTGACTGCCTCATCTTCCTGGTTGTATTTCGACACGGGGTAGAGAAGTTTTATGTCGAGGGAAGCGTTGTACTGAGAAAGTGAATCATGGCGGAAGTGGTTGATAAGCTCTATGACGGAATTGAAGGTATAGGGTTCAGTAAACCCATACTTTCCATTCACGTAACAAATCTTGATTAGTTTGTTGGCACCTCCTTTCCTTAAAGTCAAAGTGTATTCGCCGCTTTTGTTGGAAGCATCTCGGACCAAAAAGGTTCCATCGCAGGTGTCGTTCAGCTTTTCGTTGACTTCATCACGAGTTATGTTGCCCCAGTACCATTCGGCGTCTTCCAGCCGGGTCAAGAATTTGTCTTTGTCCAGGGTATTGTAGCCCATCCTGGAGTCTTTTCGCGGCGGAATGGCAGGCGCCGAAGCGAACTCTGGGAGCCGTTCGCCCCAATCGCAGTTGAGGAGGAGGAGTTCCACTATTCTATTGTGGGCTTGCGTGTTGTAAACGACTTGGATGATACGTTCCCAAGGCGGTCTTAAGAATATATGGCACATTGCTTGAATCAAAACAGTTGGCAATTGAGCATTGCCGCGGGCGTGCTCCATCTGGCACATACGGCACAAGTGTGCCATGATGTACTTGAGGGTGCTCTTGTGGTGCTCTGGGATTTCTTCCACCAAGTGACTGAGTAGCTGGAAACATTGTTCGTCGCTTCTCACTTCTACAACGAAAGAAAACCAGACATTACATGGTTCGGTTGCTGGCAAAAAAACTTAACACTTACTAGTAGCCTCCAAAAATCGGTCGTACCATTGAACTGGTATAATAGGATCAGGTAACTCTCGTAGAAACTTCTTAAGGACGTTTGCAATCGTTGCAGCGCTGTATTCACTTAAATCTAAATTATAACTATGTTCATTCAATTTTGCACGGAGCTCATTTACTTGATCTGTTGAAGCTGCTGAGTAATACAGATTGTACAGTTCCAGTGTAGGGTTGCTTTTAGCAAGGTGTTCGAGTTCTTGGCAACATTTCATTACCTAAAAAAAAACAAAACCAGTCAAAGAATTGCAAATTACAAAGACAAAAATTTAAATTTATAATTGTGACTTGGTTTAAATGAGAGGTAATGCAAGGACACACATAATTTGAGCTCACATACAGGTGTATAACTTCATTACTACATAACTACATGTCATGAACGTGAAGAGATTTTAAGTTATATCGAGACTCCAAGTTATAACGCAAGTCTATATTATAACAAATATCTTGCTTTGTACACACATCTAATACAAAACAGGAATTTAACTCACAATGTTCGTTTAACTCAACCAGAGTCTATGCCACGGGGAAAACTAGTTTTTAAGTGCAAAATAAGATTTTATCATAGCAAAAATTTGTGGTAATCGATACAAGCAATATTGAGACGGTGCCAGATCTGGAACGTATGTTGGGTGTGGTATTACACCACATCCAAAGCTTTTGGCGAGTTACTAAATTTGTATTACGTCTCACATTATCCTGATGAGACTTTTCTATTTATCAATTCTGACCCTGTCGGTTTAAATGACTCATTCAATTTATCCAGCTGATAATACTTCAGGATTAATTATTCCTTATATTCGGCATAAGTTTCAAAAATCGATTCTCTTAACAATCCGAAAGTTTTCCAAAAAAGCCAATGGATCATAGCATTAGTCTAACACATACTGAAAGTTTAGTTATAAGGCACGTCTAAGTCAAAACATGGGTCTGACATGGCAAATCCATGAAGTTGGAAACTAAATAATTGTGGTTCTTTTATAGGAAATTTAGTTGTAAACTAGAAAAAACCTCAATTCACATATGTTCTGTCCAACACTATTAAAGGCTTTTTCCAGTTTTTCAGTTAGCATTTCATTTTGACCAGTAAATTTATTTTTGGTAAAAGATGATTCCACATTAATTTGATTACATAAACATTATTGCATTTACCATTCAGGTAGTACTGCAAATTTTGATTAAAGTAATCATCTGAAGGTGCCATGTCAAGACTGTACGGTGGATGTGGGAACACATGCCAATGAAGCTCAAATAATTTTTGCTGAGAGGCCAAAGATGTGAAGAGCATTGTCGTGTTGAAAGGCAATTGTTTTTCAGTTTGGTAGTTCTGGTTGCTTTTCTTCATTTGCCCCATTCAGTCTTCAAAGGTTTGCTCCATGATCTTTCTCGATTATTATACACAACCCACTTTTCATAAGCAGTTTTCCAAAAATAGCTCACTTTGGTTGCGTTTCAGAAGCTTATCACAAATGCTAACTTATTTTGTTATGAGAATTTTTTTAAATTAATGTGAAGCTCATAGATCGAGATTTGTAAAGTAACAAAGGTGTTTTAGATATTTGTCTATACAGGTACGGGCTACTATTAGTTTTTCCGTAATCTCACGTATTGTACTATGACTATCGTCAATTGCTTTGATTTGGTCATCATCAACTTGAACACGGCGATAAGAGAGTTTCTCATATTTAATTGAAAAGCGCATGAGCAAAATTTGGCAAACTAATATTGACATTGACGTTGTTTTATTTTTTTTTATTTTTTATAATTGGATGATCCTCTTTTGTTTAACCCATATTTACGTTGAGATCAAACACTTTTACGTTGATTGGTTAAAGTTTACGTACATAAACATGCTAAAAACCAACTCAGGATCATCGCCTGCCAAGCAAGTAACTGGGGTTCGATTCCCAACCAAGAACTGACATTGTGTGTACGACTGTAGTATCGCAAGTCCACAAAATTAAGTTGTAAAAAGCCAAACTCTTGATTGAAGATGGATATCTGACTTCATACTGAGAAGTTCAATGAAAGGAATAATAAGAAGAACAAGACAACGTAACTCTATCCATAAAATCCTTGATTACTTAGTTCTAACAAACTCAAACACAAGCTTGGTTCGCACAAAGAGTAGCTCAAAATGTTACTCTAGCATAAAGCAGCATGTCTAGCTCGTAGCATGGTTCTCACTTGGATTGTGAATTAAGTTCATATTGCAAATGTAGCCGTTGAAACAAACACAATGATAGCACCAATCTATCTCAGATGCCTAATCTAGTTCAAAATGCAAGTCTAGCCTTTAATGCGAGTTTATTTCGTGACACGGGTCTACCTCATGATAGGATTCAAGAAACAAAATCTAATTATATGGCTCGAATTTGACAAAGGGGAAGGAAGCATGACGAGGGAGAACGGAAAAGGTTTAAATGTAAGACCAGGATCCAAAAAGAACTATTCTGTAGAAGTTTACTTACAATGGCTGGTGCGGGCGAATCAGCAGGATTAAATTGGACACAAAGTCCTTGTCCAAATATGGATTTCCACTGCACTCCCAATGGACGCTCTGCAGTTGGTCGGCAGGTAGGCAACCCGGTAGCAGCACAGGTACGATGTGCAACTAAACCACAATCTGCAAATCACAACACAAACATTTTAAATTACGTATGTTCGGCTAGGGTATCGTTGAAGTTAAATATTCACTTGATTAAAATATCTTCAGAGTTAACTTAATGCCTAAGATTGTGATGTTAGTAAAATGCCTCCTCAAAATGTCATTTTAGTTGCTTAGTTATATTTGTGGTCTACTTAGTTATCGGATCTGTCTAGTTACCTTGGCATATGAAACCCTGATGCAGGAGTCCACGAAGATACTTATTACACTTATCACAACGTTCTAGTGTACTAAAACTATGCTGAGTTAAATTATGGGCGAAATTTTCATTGTAGTTGTAGACTTCAGAAGAATTTGTAGGTTCAGGTGGGTTAAGCAGTTCGCTTATGCAGGTCAAAATGGATTTCTGGTGAAACTCATCTTTGATTCCCATATTCTGAAATTCAAGCAATTATGAAATATGAAGTGCACTGATCACCCGACAGGGTGTTGACAAGTTGGTGTTTGAGTTATTGACCTCGATTGAATCGACTAGCGCTCATCGATTTCGACTCACCTGTAATTTTTCCTTGTCCAAATGAATAAGATCAGCACCTTTGATGTCCTTACAACGAAATACATCCGAGTATGGATAGAGATTCAAAGCGGCCATCCATTCAACGACGTGGGATGAAGTCCATTCAGAAATTGGCTGCAAACAAAAAATGAGCGCTGTGTTAAAAGAATTCGATATTTCAGAAGTAAAAGCTTATTTAAGAACTAAACGCACAATTTTTAAAATTAAACGGTAATTCCAAAAATAAATCAATAAGAATGTTTCAGAGCGTCTCGATTTTATTGTATGGATTAACAATATCAATCCGCCCGCAAACTGCACAAATGACCAACATTAGTTAAAATTCGGACTAAATCGCTAGTTTAAGGGGAGTGGATGCTTGTAAAAGTTCGTTCAAAACGTGAATTAAGGCGCTGCTAGGAAAATGCGGTTAATAACCGTCCCTCTTAAGACCTTTAAATGAAGATTAAACCCTCTTTATCCTCACAATTTGACTTAATGCTATTAAGTTAAATCTAATATTAAAACAAAGGATTCTTACATCCGTCGGTGATATGTCAAAACTGCTTTGAAACGATCCTTCGACGCCACGAAAAATAAATATAAATTCCATTACCTAAATATTAATAATGGATTTCATTAGGCTCTCACTCAACTACGAATAATTCATTTAATTAGTATATATGAAACCAAACTTCATCACTACGCTCGATTAAACAATGCGTCGTCATTGTCTCGCGCTTCCCCACTTACCGAGATTTTCGCTAAGCAAATATCTTGTAAATAGTGAACTGCTTTTAGCGAGAGAACAACACCTTTGAGACGGGTGGCTTGTTAACTTGGGCTTCGCTTCGCTGAGCGACGCCTTAAGGGATCGCAATTTGAGGGTACGTCCCCCATTTTGAAAGATCCGCGCTAGAAATTTTCGAATCAACTATAAATTTGGGGCCATTTCTTTTTAACGCGCAGTAAATTTGTGATCGAAGAGCAGCCTGGCAAAGTTCTTCGAGCGCGACACGTGCATGTATGGGTAACCTGGACCAGCCATTGCGACCACAGAAACGATTTTATGTAATCCGGTAGCCCGAAGAGCACGATTCCAGTAGCGTCTCTATTTCTGACACGCTCGAGCCAATAAGGAACTATTTGAGTACTCGGTTTACCTTCACCTTCACACAGGCGATAGAAAAATGAATTTATATGATCGGAGTAATCGAGGATCAGTTTCGAGTTTTAGGGAAGCGAGATCTTATGTGGAACGTTCCGCAAGGTCACAAAATATTGACGGAAGATGGTTCGGAATTTTAGGGAAGCGACGAGTCGAATGCACATCCCGCAAGGCCAGCAAATAAGGAACGGAGTGCGAACGCAGCCAGAACCGAAAGTGTAAGAAACGCAGGCATAAAGAGTACCCAATCAAGAACGGCATTTTCATTTTTAGCACATTATGCTAAGAGCCTGATTAAAAAAGTCGATCACGTCATTCCTGTATCTCAGCTCAGCCAATGCTAGCTTATTAATTTTGATTTCATAGCGCAACTTGTCTGTCCCATGCCGTCCTCTAATACCAGTTGACCTTATATAGTGCAAGTACTACTTTTGAGTGTTAGCTTTAGACTTAAAAGACATGAATGAATTGTATAAGTTTCTATTATATTGGTATTAGTGCGTGCTGCCATTTACTAAACGCAATATGCTGCGCAGGTTATGCTAGGGCTGATGCCTCTACACAAACCCCAAGAGGCGATTCGTTCGATGAATAAGCTAGGTTATCGTCTACCGTCTAGAAATGTTGTCGTCGGATCTAGAATCCTATGAATTTGGAAATGTGGATCTAGTAGGCTTTGAAGATAAACACCGAAACGAAGGAATGTGTGAACGCGGAAACATGAATTCAGAACCGAAACATGAGAAATCTAGGGTCTAGGATCTAAGACTCAGAATCTCTAACGTAAAAAAGCTAAGATCTGGGATTCGCATATCCATACTGCATTAAAGTACCCGCAGAAATTAATAATTAATGAAAACACAATGTTTAATTTCTATATCTTGCATATACTTCAACGCGTACATTCAACATTACAATAATTGTTTTAAAGAACTTCGCGTCTTGTTTAGTGCATATTTGGAGTACTACTAGAGTGAAATTTTAAAACTTAATTTAGATATATGCAGGTACAGTCCCAAATCCGTTTGCCAATTTATACAAACCACTAGATGAGGCTAATTATTTAACATTTATTTGAGGTATTTGAATTTTTTATTTTAAGATGAAATTTTCACAATTAAAAAGTAGTACTTCCAGTACTCCAATCTTGGTTAAATTTTGTACTCACTACTCTTGTATGTCATTTAAGATGTGCACAAAGTTTCAACTCGACAGCGCTGATTTAACGACTGATTCACTTGAAAAACTTTAAAATCTGTGTGGTAAAGAGGTACTTCCGGTGGTTCAACTTGTCCCAAAACTTGGGACAGATCTACGATTTGTTATAAAAATCTTATTCGAAATTTCATCGCTCCACCTAAAGTTATGCGGGCGCTATAACGTCTACACATTCACATACAGACAGCATGCCAAAAATGGTCAAAATTCAGAGAATTCACAGGAAAGTCAAAATTAAATCAAAAGCTCCAATAAGCATTGAAACGTGACTGCAGGGTTTAGATCGAACGAGGCAATCTAGGAATCAGAATTATGTGATTTGTACCGAGGAGCTCTAGGCCCTAGAAATAACGAAAAATCATTATTCCTATTATTAAAAAATACGAGCCTAGAAATCTTTACGACTAAACACTCTTAATTGGGCAATCTAGTCTGCAGCAAAACGCTGAATCAGGAAATTTGGAGATGATCGCAAATTTGATCGGTGACCAGGAACTTTTGAAATAAGAATTTTAATCAAAAGCTTTGTGAGAATTTAAAAATTAAACTTAGAGCCTTAGTCTCTAAATTTTGAAACTGGGAATCTTAGATTTCGAAATTTAAATGGATGAGTCCTCGAATCCAGGAATTAGGAATTGGATATTCGAGCCTACAAAATGTAACCCAGGAACCTGGAAGGGTTGGCAGTTAAATTTTCAATTAAAAAAATATGAAACCTACAGCCAAGAATTTTACGAGTGGTAACGTGAATATAGGAGCCTGCGGACCAAGATATTGAAGTCTAGGTTTGGACTTTGAAGAATTGAAAGGACGAGTTCTTTAGTCTAGGAGCTGGGATTTGGATATACCAATCAAAATAATTTTACGAGTAGAACTTTCGATCAAGGAATCTGGAGTGGTTTACAGTATAAATTTCAATCGAAAAGTATAAAAGCTTTTGACAATAAATACTCGTATCCAGAATTTTGTGATTGTCGAAACATGAACATAGGAGCCTGCACAACAAGATATTGAAGTCTAGGCATAAGACTTTAAAGAATTGAATGGATGAGTCCTGGATTCTAGGATTTAGATATACCTATCTAAATATTTTTATGAGTAGAACTTTCAGTCAAGGAATTCGGACCTGTTGACAGTATAAATTTCAATCGAAAAGTACAAGCTTTCGACAGTAAAATTTCCAATTAAAACTTTTGTTATTGTCGAAACGTGAATATAGGAGACTACGGACCAAGGTATTGAAGCCTAGGCACGAGACTTTAAAGAATTGAAAGGATGGGTCCTTTAGTCGAGGAGTTGGGATTTGGACATACCAATCCAAATATTTTTACGAGTAGAACTTTCGATCAAGGAATCAGGAGCGGTTGACAGTATAAATTTCAATCGAAAAGTATAAAAGTTTTCGACAGTAAAACCGCAAATCAAGAATTTTGTGATTGTCGAAACGTGAATATAGGAGCCTGCTGACCAACATATTGAAGTTTAGGCACGAGATTTTAAATAATTGAATAAATGAGTCCTGGAGTTTAGAAATTGGGATTTAGATATACCAATCTAAATATTTTTATGGGTAGAACTTTCAATCAAGGAATCTGGAGCGGTTGACAGTATAAATTTCAATCGAAAAGTACAAGCTTTCGACAGTAAAAACTCAAAACCAGAATTTTGTGATTGTCGAAATGTAAACATAGGAGCCTGCACAACAAGATATTGAAGTCTAGGTACGAGAATTTAAAGAATTGAATGGATTAGTCCTGGAGTATGAGGATTTGGATATACCAGTCTGAGCATTTTCGGAAGTAGAACTTTCAGTCAAGGAACCTGAAGCGGTTGATTGTACAAATTTCAATCAAAAAATATAAATGCTTGTCAGTAACAACTCCAAACAAGAAGTTTATGGGTGTCGATACATGAATATAGGAGCCTGTGGGCCAAAATATTTAAGTCTAGGCACGAGAATTCAAAATATTGATTGAATGAGTTTAGGAAACGAGAAAGCTGAGAACTCTCTATAGTAAAAAATTGAATCCCGAAGTATCAAAACATATAACCAAGAGCTTATGTGTCTAAATTTTGAAATCTAGTAGCTACAAATAAGGTATTCCAATGGAAGTATTCTGAAATCTAATAATGAAGATGTGGGTGTATGAGTGTAGAAATCTTTGGAAGTAAAATTTTGAATTGAGGAACCTGAAGCGCTCGATTGTAGCAATTTAAATAAAAAACTATGACAGAAAGATCCAAGAGCCGGCGTATCTAAATTTTAGAATCTATGAATCTGGAATTACAGGTCTGAATAGATGAATCCTGACACCTCACAATGTAAGATTTAGAAACATATCTAGGAACTTCAACTAAGGAATCTGCGAGCGTTTGAAAGTAAACATTTCTTTGAAAGCCTAAATATTAGTCTCCTTGACGCCTGGGGAATCTTATAACGCGGTCACTTCAATTGGGACTCTGAGAACGAAATATAGTTGAAATTTCGTACACAAAGTCTGATGGTAAAAATATCAACCGATAAGGAGCCTAGGAACCTATGAAGCTGGATGTTAGAATCTAGAGACTGAAGTTTAGAGATCTTAATGGACGCCTACTGGATCTAGGCATTAGAATCTAATTATTTCGCTTAAGGAATGTCAATCCAGGAATTTGGGAGCATTTGGTAGCAGAAATTTAAGTTAGGGAAGTTGGCAGCAATTAAATCAAAATCTTTGTGATCATGGGAAAATTAATTTAGATATCGAGTGCAACTAGATTTTAGTTATTTGAAGTCATGGATTTAAATGGAGGAAGCATGTCACCTAGGGATCACGATTTAGAAATATGAGTATGGGATTTTCGATCAAGAAGTGTGCTTGGAAATTAATCATTGAATGCGAAAATGTGGGAGAGTAAAAATATCAATGCAAATCGCTGTGGCCTGCTACGATATTGTTGAACATAAAGCCTATGAAGTTAACAAGTTAAAAAGAATGGAACCAAGATATGTATGAACTATAAATAATTAAATTCTAGGAACTGAAATGTAGGATCTAAAAATCGGAATCGAGGACTCCTGGATTCTACGATTGTTAAATAAACAATATGAACCACTAAAGAGAAAGAAGTGCAATTTTGAAATTTGGAAACGATAGCGAGGAAACATTTCAATCAATAAGTCTGAGAGCGTAGGAGAGCGAATTGGGGAGTCTATACATAGATTTAGATGGTGGAATCTGGTTAAAACTTGACAATATATAGGAGTGGGGATTTTAAACGGAAGTACCGCAAGTAATTGACAGTAAAAGTTTAAACCCAAGGCACTGAGTTCGCTTAAAAGTAAAAATTGAAAAACATCTGCGCGTTCGCTTAAAAGTAAAAATTGAAAAACATCTGCGCGTTTCTTACTAAACATTTAATAAGTCCCTGGAAACTTAGAAAAACATAAATAGGAGTACAAAGTGTCTAGATTTTGGAACAGAGCAAACTGGAATTATAGATTTGAATGGATATGGCCTGAAACCTATGAAGTAGGATTTAAAAATATGAATCTGCGACTGCCAATCAAGGAAGCTGACTGCGTATAAGAGTAGAAATTTCAATTACAGCATCAGCTAATCGTTAACAGACAAACATTTCAATCAAAACCGATGTGATCCAGAGGTATAGTCGTTGAATCTAGAAGGCTATGAATTTGAAGGCTTTAGAAGTCAACATTCAAACGTAGGAATGACCGAACATGAAAAAAATTTAAATCTAGAAATCTAAATGTAGGATCTTAAAATTAGAACAAAGGAAGCTACGACTTTTAAATAATCAATATCCATGATTAGGAGAAAGAAATTGCAATTGTGAAATTTGGAAGCAATGTTGAGTAAATATTTCAAATAGTAATTCTAAGAGCGCAGAAGATCAAATCGACCAAGCATTCCATGGAACTAAGAGTGTATCCAACGTTTCATATCCGAGTAGGTGTAAAAATGAATAAAAAACCGAGAAATCTTTAATCTATGATTGTAGAAATCTGAACCTAGGATCTAAAAATCTGAATTTAAGACCTAAAATGTGGGCCACGAACCTAGAAATCAAGTCTGGAATCTAAAAATCGTAATGTACAAAAACTAATATTAATTATTTTTAAATTTAAAGTATGAGTCTCTTGGGAATCTGAACCTAGGATCTAGAAATCTGACTTGAAGACCTAAATACCTGAGCCTAGAACCTAGAAAACTGAGTCTGGGATCTAAACATCGTAGCCAAGAAATACTAAGATTAATGAGTTTTAAATTCAAAGCATGAGTCTCGTGGGAAAATATTTCAATTATGGAATTGGGTAACGATTGTGGCTAAAAATTTCAATCAGTAACTCTGTGGGCGCAGAAGATCAAATCGACATAGCATTCCATGGTGCTCAGACTAGATCTAACATTTAATATGTGAGGAGGTGCAAAAGTGGATAAAAAAATCTAGAAATCTGAATCAATTGTTCTAGAAATCTGCACCTAGGATCTAGAAATCTGCATCTAAGACCTAGAAATCTGAATCTAGGACCTAGAAATCTGAACCTAGGACCTAGAAATCTGAATCTAGGACCTAGAAATCTGAATCTAGGACGTAGAAATCTGAATCTAGGACCTAGAAATCTAAATCAAGGACTTAGAAATCTAAATTAAGGACCTAGAAATCTAAATTAAGGACCTAGAAATCTAAATTAAGGACCTAGAAATCTGAATTAAGGACCTACAAATCCAAATCTAGGGCATAGAAATCTGAATCTAGGACCCAAAAATATAAATTAAGGACCTAGAAATCTGAATCTAGAACCTAGAAATCCAAATTTAAGACCTGAAAATTTGAATCTAGGATCTAAAAATCGTAGTCTAGAAATACAAATATTATTGATTTTTAAATTCACGGTATGAATCGTCAGGGTATAGATTTCAACTATGGAATTTGGTAACGATTGAGAGGCAAAATTTCAATCAATAACGTAATGAGAGTAGAAGCGGAAATCGATCTAGGAATGGGTATATGAAGTAACGCAAGGATCATGATGGAAACGTAGGAAAGAGATTTGAATGCAGGCATTCCGCGATTTAGGAATTTGAGCCTGGAAAAGCGAGGGCCGGCCGGCGGCGACGGTAGGCGTCGGCGTCGACACCGAAGTCGACGTGCGATCAGCCTTCGCGGTTTCAGGTCGGGACGGTGGATTCGAGTTTGCTGAGGTACGCCGAAGACGCAACCGAAACATAGTCCACCTGTTTATAATAAATCGTAAATTCCTGTAAGCTCATCGAGTTAAATCTGAGCCAGCACAACAATATAAATTAGCAGCGATTTCCTGTCTGCGAAATACGAAACCAAGTCTACAAGTCTAGAAGAGTATCGGCTTCTATGCAGAATTTGCTTCTTTTGGCCGCCGATTCGAGGATGTTACGTATTAAATGGAAACTATACGTGTATTCGGTTGAAATTCAAGGTGTTGCTAGTAGCCGGTTCGATTGAGAATAGATTTTATAAATTTATTTATGTATTTATAAATAAAGGCGTTATAAATAAAAATAGTATGGTTGGTTAGCGGCACGCGGGAGCGCGTTTGTTAAAAATTTTGCGCGAGGTTTCGAGACGTGGTGTATTTATTTTTTTTGTCGGTTCGGATCGCAAATTTTAAGAGAACTGGAATTAGGATGAAGCGTTGCTGCGCAGGTGACCTTGAATAAATTTAAACGCGATAACTTTTGACTGAAAGTTGAACAAGATTAAGCGAGGACTGGTAGGAGAAAATTTACGCGATTTTTGTTAGATTTCTTGATGTTCCTTGATTGAATGTAAAGTAGCTCGAGAGGAGCGGAGAGGAGAATAGAGAAGAGAGGAGAGGCGAGGCGTGTGGGGTGGGTGGTATCTAGGCCATTCGGACTGTTAAAACACATATTGCGGAAAACAGGGAGGTTTTTCGTTTAACGTAATCGAAGACTCAGCTGTCTGTCTGTGTACATCCATTCCTTCGCATCGCGTTGCGTTACATCGCATCGCATAGCTTCGCATCTCCTTCGAAACCCAAGCGAGTAACGTGGAGTTGAGTAGAGAGCATTTTATCAACGACACGAGTAGATAGAATCTGATACACATAGCAACGGTTGCTGCGTCAGAACGCTCTCTGCTATTGGCCGCCATGAAACCTATCAGAGCCAGGATAGCAACTACACTATACAATCGAAACGGTTGCCATATATACGGCTATATTGCGTTCGGTATATCTTTAACCGCTTTAAAAAAGCCATCCCATTCAATGATTTCCCATCAGGTAATAAAGAAATCACCTTAGCGATTAGTCGTTTGGTAAATTTCTGATGGACCGAGGTTTAAACCGCCTTGGTAACAACTAAACTGCGGAATTGGAAACGCTACTTTTTCCTGACCGATATCGACCTGTTTTCGACTAAAAGGAAAATTTAATCTAACCCCACACGAGGACGGGTCGAGATTTTTTCTTTACCTGGGGCGAACCGAAACTTTCCCATCCTCCCCTCCCCCGTTCTTATTAACGATACGATAATAATCGTTACGCATTAATCGAACTGCCAGCTCTATTTTGATTCGCTGCATAATTTGCAGCGTTTCTGCTAGTAGTCGGTCGTCCCCGGCCGAAAACTACCACTACGTTCCCTGATCTTTCACTACGATATAAATTCCCTGAATTTTCACTACGGATTAAATTCCCCGAATACTCGCTATATATTCGCCGAATTCGCTAAGGAATATTCTTCGAATTTTCACCAAGAAACCAATCTGCCGGACTTTTCTACGAATTTCCCCGCACAAATTCCTGGAATCGTTGAAAAAATCGGTACAAAGACCGAACGCTAAAAACAATTTCCTCCTCGAATAATTAAGATAAAGGACAACAAACAGAACGGCAGATAAAACTTCGATAATTCCGACAAATCTAGGTAGATTTCGCGGGTATCTAGATCCTCAGACGCCCATAAAGACTTATCGAAAAATATCCTATGCACTTAAAAAATCATTACGCCTCGTAACTCAACGTGTTTTACGACATTCTTTTGTTTATTTATTACAAACACTTTTCTATTTTACGCGGTGCGCTTTTTTTATGTCAACGCTAGAAAAAATCTAGAGGTCGATGTATCACTAAATTCTCCCCCACCGCCACCGTTTCATTAAAGATTCATAATTTCCAAGTTGAATTTGTGCCAACTTATGCGATTTTAATAGTTTTTATTGGGCCAAAGTACCGGCACGCCTACTGAGATTATCTCCCATCGCATCCCGTCCAGCCAGAATTGTCTCGATCAACGGTCACCGATTGCCACTGGACCACCCGGTCTGTGTTCCCTAAAGACACCCCTGTCAGAACTTCACCCGCCCGTTTCCACCACAATTTTAGCCCATTCCTCCAAAATATCCACGATTATTCCCGCCTAAGTTACCTCGTCCACTCCCGCAAAATTTTCGTCCATTCTCGCCAGAATAAACGCCCGCTCCTGCAAGAGTGTGGCTCGTTCCAACCAGAAATTAGCTCTTTCCACCCAGTGATCCTGGCCCATTCCTGTCAATTCCCTCGTCCATTCCTCTCAGAGCTCGTTACCACCAGAATTTCCGCCCATTCGCACAATTCAGCCTATTTTTATCAGACCCCCCCCCATTGCCAGAATTCAGCCTATTTCCACCAGAATATCCCCCCATTGCCAGAATTCAGCCTATTTCCACCCACTGCCAGAATTCAGTCTTTTTCCACCAGAATTCAGCCTATTTCTGCCCATTTCTACTATAATTTGGCCCATTTCCGCTTTAATTCAGCCCATTTGTACCAGAATTCGTCTTATTTCTCCCAGAATTCATCCTATTTCTGCAAGGATCAGCCCGTTTCTGCCGGAACCAGCCCGTTTCTGCCAGAAACAGCGCATTTCTGCAAGAATGGAACAGCATATTTCCTCCGGAAATTTCCTCGCCCATTGTGACCAAGGTTCTTCGTCCTTTCCCGTAAGAATTGTCGCCCTCTTCCGCCAGTATTTTCCCTCGCTTATTTCCTCGGCCAATCTGTATAAGGTCTCTCGGTCTCTCCGTCAGAATTTGCAGCCCTGGCGGGGAGCGACGCCAGGAAATGCGAAAGTAAAAAGAGGCCGCGTTAATTTAAAATGTAAAATGCTAAAGCATTTGATTAATTGTACCAATTTCGTCCTGTTAAATTCGTCAATTAGGTAACGGAGCGAAATTCGCCTCGTCAAAACTCTCGATACGGCCCTGCGACACACAAGCAAATGCGACATTTGACGGCCCGCGATTTCCAAGGTTGTGCACATATTCATAGACCCAGCTATATAATGTGTGAGTGTATATGTGCATTTAATATATAATTTATGACCCTTTTCTTTAGCTGCGAAGTGTTTTTTTTAATAAGCCGGCCCAGAGACGCACTTCGATTTATAGGTTATGAACGTGAGGCACGTGTCGCGTTGGCCATATGCAGAGATGTTGCAAAGGCGCGCGGCCATCCGAGGGAGGTGTTTTAGCGAAATTTACTTTGCTTTGCGCTTCATTCAAAAACGCTACGGTCAATGTAGAAAAACTTTGAATCGCCTCGCTTTAGCGCAGTTGCTATTTTTACATTTCCGCATTACCATACGAAGTATTGCGATCATGAAACAACTCGGCTAAACGGAGCTCCACGTTTTGATGGAGCCCGAATCCGTTTTGATCATTTTTTGGCATGCCGTCTGCGAGTGTATGTAAACACAATACCGCTCGGGCCGATTGAGCTGGAAGAATGGTATTTGGCACACTTTTGAGACATGTATACAATTTTCAGCATTTTTCAAGTAAACTAGTCGCTAAAATAGAGCTATAGAGTTGTGAATTGGTAGACACCTTAAAAGCCGTTAAGAGCTAGTGGATGATACAAGGTCTCGATTTGATCGAAGCACTGAGAGTGATATTTTCTTAATTTGGAGAGGTTACATAAATAGTATGACTGTAATACAAAGCATTGACTGCCGAACATGTACAAGTAATCGTTTAGGGTTTTTGTGGAATATTTTTCCAAATCATCTCGTGTAAGTTAATGATTGTATGGTTTGATTCAATTTGTTCAACAATGCACTTTTTGGTTGACACATCTGCTCAGTTTGTTAAATATACTACTGTCATTAAAACATAACAAGACTGTTCCATATAGCTGGTGAGTTGCTTGCCAAAAAGATTAGTTTTTCCTAAGGCTAGCAGCATTTTAGCTGACATCTGCTGCAAATAGTGTGTCTATATCTTCAGTTATGAGACGCAAAAGATGTAAGCTGCGCCTTCGGCGCAGCCCATTCGAACTTCGCTTTCAACTAAAATCGCCAACCTAACCTTTTAACATCCAGAAGCATTCCTCTACTAAAAGTGCCAACTAAGACTTTTTATTAAATTAACAGCGGCATATTTCTAAATGTTAGAAGCTTAGGTTGACGTTTTTAACTGAGAGCGAAGCTCGAATCGGCTGCGCCGAAGGCGCAACCTGCACGTTTATGCGTAATATCGTCCCAAGTCTCTAATGTTTATTTAGGCACAAAATTCTTGACTTGTCACGGGTTTCATCAGTAGACGTCGACGCACGGTTGTTCCATCGTCTTCAAAACATTCTCTGCTTTGAAAACCTTATACCAAACAAACACAATCGCTCTAGATAGAGGATTGTCACCAAATGTCTTCTTCATTATTCAATTTTTGGAGCAACATTTAAGGCAACTTCTTTGCTTAAATTGTCGTCTCCTGCAAATCGAGAAATGCACTTTTTATTTAAAAGTACATAAGATCCTCCCATAACTTATGATATAGACATACTATTTGACGCAGATGTCAGCTACAGTGCTACCAACCTTACGAAAAAAAAGTGTCTCACTCAACATTCCCGACAACATTTAATCACTGGCGAAATTGATGGTCATTAAATCGTCTTTTCACCAACGGATATAGAAAGCGACGCGACTCAATTTGATTTTGTTTATTATTTTGAATTGGCAACTACAATTGAACCTTCGCAAAAGAATAAAAATCAATCAAGACAATAAACTTGTCTTTAACGTTTGCAAAAACGTCCAAGCTGCGCCTTCGGCGCAGCCTATTCGAGCTTCGCTCTCAACTAAAATCGTCTACCTAAGCTTCTAACATCCAGAAATATTGTGCTGCTAAAAGTGCCCACCAAGACTTTTTGTTAAATAAATTTAAAAAATTGTGTCAACAATACCATCGCTTCATGCATGAACAAATGAAGCCAAATGATACGAAATAAAAGGACTTAGTTTTAATACAGAAAATCTCTAGGTGATAGAAGCTTATATTGACGCTCTTAATTGAGAGCGAAGCTCCAATTGGCTGCGCCAAAGGCACAGCTTACGCTTTTTGCGTAATATCGACTAGATTTCTAATTGTCAATCAACGGGTTTTAGCACCAAAAGCTTGACTTCCTTTTCGTGGGCTTTGTTAATAAACGTCAACTGACTGTTAGGTCGTTCATCGTCATCAACGCTTTTTCTGCTTTGAAAATCTTATACCAATCAAACACACTCGCTCTAGGTAGATAGAATTGTTAATTCTTTTGGGTCGCGAACTACAATCGAATCTTAACATAAGATCAATCAAGACAGTGAAGTTATCTTCCAACATCAAAAACGTGTAGCTGCGCCTTCGGCGCAGCCGATTCGAGCTTCGCTCTCAACTAAAATCGTAAACTTAAGCTTATAACATCCAGAAACATTGTGCTTCTAAAACTGCCAACGAAGATTTTTTATTAAATTAATTTCAAAGAATTATACTAGCAACACCATTGCTTTAAACTCTAACAAATGGAGCTATTGTGATATGAAATAAATGATCTTAGGTGACACTTTTAATCGCGGAATATGCCTGGATGTTAGAAGCTTAGGACGACGCTCTTAAGTGAGAGCGAAGCTCGAATCGGCAGCGCCGAAGGTGCAGCTTACACGTTTTTGCGTAATATCGACTAGATTTCTAATTGTCCATCAACGGTTTTTAGCACCAAATCATTGACTTCCTTGTGGGGTTCATTAATAAACGTCGACTGCCGGTTACGTCATTCATCGCCATTAACGCGTTTCCAGCTTTGAAAATCTTATACCAATCAAACACACTCGCTCTAGATCGAATTGTTTATTCTTTTGGGCCGCGAACTACAATCGAATCTTAACATAAGATCAATCAAGACAGTGAAGTTATCTTTCAACATCAAAAACGTGTAAGCTGCGCCTTCGGCGCAGCCGATTCGAGCTTCGCTCTCAACTAAAATCGTCAACCAAAGCTTCTGACATCCAGAAATATTGCGCTACTAAAAGTGTCAACCAAGACCTTTTATTAAATTAATTCAAAAGACTTGTGTCAACAATACCATTGCTTCAGGTATTAACAAATGTTGCTATTATAATATCAAATAAAAGGTCTTAGGCGACACTTTAAATAGCGGAATGTCTCTTGATGTTAAACGCTTAGGTTGACGCTCTTAATTCAGAGCGAAGCTCGAATCGGCTGCGCCGAAGCGACCGCTTGCACGCTTTTGCAGATAACTTCATTTTCTTGGTTACTTTTAAATCAAAATTCAATTGCAGTTCACAATTTAAAAGAATTTAAAAAAAATCAAATTGAGTGGAGTGGCATGCTTTATCTGTTGTTGACACGATTTAAAGACCATTCATTTCACTAGTAATTAATTGTTATGTATTTAGGGAATTTTGAGTGGTGACACTCCAATTTTTTTCGCATGGTTGGAAGCACTGTAGCTGAGAAATGTGCCAAATGTATGCCTATATCTTCAGTTATGGGTTGTGCTTGTGTACTTTTATCTAAAAAAGTGCATTATTCTATTTGTAGACGTGGACAAATTCAGCAAAGGAGTTGCATTAAATGTTGCTTCAAAAATTGAATTATGCAAAAGGGATTTGGTGGCAAAACACTGTCTAGAGCGAGTGTGTTTGGATAGTTACAGTTTTTCAATGCGAAGAACGCGTTCCTTCAAGGAAGTTAATGACTTGGTGCTAAGGAAATCATTGATTGACAATTAGAGATACAGTCAATATTACGAGCATATCGTTTTAGTTCTGAAGATTCTGTTGATCTTCATAGTTAATATTGTCGCTTGATATTATGCAGTATTTTTTTCGTATGCTAAATTTTTCTAACAATATTAGCTTGCTTTAGCTTCAGGTTCTGAATTTTTCTTCCTAATGTATTTTACAGTGAAAATTCCGTAACTAATAAAATACCTGGGCCTGTTTTATTGAACACATTTCGTGAAATAAAAATAGTAAAGTCGATGTATTTATTTTTTAGAAGATCTTAATTGTGTAGTCTATTCTTACTCGGCATAGCAAATTTAGGATGACGTTATTGCAATTTTCTATTAGTTTTTTTAGATAAGGGTTATGGAGTAATTTTAGTAAAACTATTAGAATCTGACTTTAGTTACCTGTATGTTTTTATAATAATTGGATAATAGGTGCTGCAGAGAGAATTTTTAAGACTCACACTTGTTCAATCTTTTAGTCTACTATTTAGGATTGAATGTGTGCATTTTATTACTTTGTAAAACGACTTTATGCGTAATTTCTAGTCAGACATTTTAATGAGCTGTAGCCATACAGTCAACCAACCAGGCCATACTAATTTTCCATGTATAGATATCCAGCTTCTCAAAAATATTCTAACAGAGATTACATGTCCCTGAAGCTTGTACAAAAATTTGGAACTAAATATTTTTAAATATCTTCTTATCGCCTATAAAGCAACCTAGATTCATATGCCCAAAAAGGCCACCGAACGAATCGAAATTTTGCAACTATTTAATCTTAATGGGCTTCTAAGGTGTGTTCAAAATTACAATTCGATAGCTTTATTTTAACGACTAGTTTACTTGAGCAAAATAGAACACTTTTTAGGTTAACAGCTACTTCCGGTGATGCGATAGGTCTCATAAGTTGATACAGTACAAACTTTTTGCTTCAATAACCGTATACTAAATTTTAACACTCCAACTCAGACTTCTTAGGAGCTATCCTATATACAGATACGCACCCAGAAAGTAGGCTGAATTTTTCGCAACCCCAATACGTACTTCTTATAGTAAACAAAATGTAAAAATATAGGACTTTTCGAAATTCAATCGCTTTATTAAAAAAATCAACAAATTTTTATTTGAGTACAAAGATATCAACGATTTTGACATTCTGATAACGCTGTCCGCGAAATCGAGATTTCGTATTCGCGATTTTGCCATCTTCGATTCACAATCCTTAATTTTTATTGAAAACTATTTCTTTTTTGGAAGTTAAACATATATTTCATGCTCGATTCGCCGCGCCCACTCTTGCATTCAACATCAACATTGTTTTTCTGCTAACAATTTTGTAAATGTTAGTGATAAATATATAAATTGCATTATTCTAAAAACGACGAGAATTCCTCTACGTTTTTATGCCGACTCTACACGCTCATTGACGCGGCAGTCGGTGTTAAAAAGGCGCCTGTAATTCCGAGGGTATTGAGGATTTAATTCCGCTTTAGATGAGCGAAAAAAAGCAAATAAATGTTTTTTTAAAAATGAGTTTCCTGGAGGGGTAATGTAGCTGGCGCATTGGCAGGACTTAACTGGATTTTTCTATGTAAATCGAGAAGACGTTTGTTTGTACAATTTGCCGCGAGGAATTTATAATTAGGGCGAGAATTTGGAAAGAAAATTTGCGGGTCGAAGGAAATTTTGCGGTCTGAAAGAAATGCCGCGGTTTGAAAGGAAATTTGGGGGCTCACCGAAAATTCGAGGTTGTAGAGAAAATGTCGTTCTAAAGAAAATTGTGCGTCGCAGAAGCCTTGCCTTGGTGATTTCTAGTCTTTAATTTAAAGAATCCATATTAAATAGCGCTTATTTCAGGAAAGGCCCGTATTTTAAAGTCCTTGTACCTTTGAGTGCTTATTTTAGAAACAGTCGCTATTTTAGACAGTCCTTAGAGCAAAATGCAAACTTTATTTTTAATTTAATAAGATCGACTAGGGGAGGGGTGGTCGCAGAACATCCCTAAACACAACTTATCCAAAGACGAAATATCCGCGTTAGAGCAACTACCATACATGTGTTAAACTCCGGTAGTCGCATATTCTCAATGGCTCAAACATTTGTAGACTTGGAAATTCGCGGAATTAACTAACAACAGTCGACAAAATGCAAACAAACTAGTAGTACGATAGTAGTGTAGTAACGCTACACAGGAATTCTGAGGTTTGTTATTATATTTGATGTAAGGAAATCGGCTAATTATCGGCATTCAAATGAGGTGAAACCGCAGAATACCCACAAACACATGTTTGTACGCCGGGTGTGCATGGAATGGCGGCGCGCTTTGTGGAAAAATATGAACGATGCGGGACATGTAGACAGAGAGCGAGATCGAAGTTGGCTAGGAACTAAGAAGCGCGGAGTACGTGGCGCGAAATTATAAACCGCCAACCAGTTTAGGTCAACTCACGGTAAAAAACCTAGTGGTTTTCTGTGCAAACTGTCCTGAGGGTTTTGCTTAAAACCTATCGTTTTGTCCGTGATTTGACCTGGCATTTTGGATGTTCTGACCTGGCGTTTTGGATGTTCTGACCTGGCGTTTTGGACGTTCTGACCTGAACTAAACTGGCGATTGTGGCCGAGAAATGGTGTGTTAGGTTTGGCAGTGAGCCAACCTGTCAGGTCTCACTGCAAGTTGACCAGAGCTAAATCGGTGAGTCGTTTTGCAGCAAAAAGCATCAGTCTACTTAGGTCAGTTCGGCTGAAAAAAGCCAGGTAAGCTCATCTTATTTCGCAGTCTCAGCCAGAATGTCAGTTAAGGTCAACTCGAGGTCAAAAACGCTATGGCCTCGTCACTTCGAGACAACACCCGATAAAACTCAATCTACGGGAAACACTGAGAAGTTAGATCAGTCAGCTTATATTCAAAACCGTAAGATCAACTCAGGTCAGTTTTTAGTAAAAACCAACCAGTGAGCCTAGATCCGAATAAAATTAAAACCGTTGTCAATTTAGGCCAATTTGTTGTAAAACCGTCAGGTGAACTCGAGTTAGATTGAAATTAAAACTGTGGTCATCTTAGATCAATTTATAGTAAAAACTGTTAGGTGCGTTTGTGACTGATTAAAATAAAACCGTTGCCAACTTTGGTAAGCTAGCGGCTTTAGCCGCTAGGGCTGCTCGCAGGCAAAATCGTCAGGTCAGACTGGAATTAAAACCGCCCGATCAACTTACGGCCAAGACCGTCAGATCCGCTCAGGGCAGTTTATAATAAAAACCAACCAGTGAGCCTAGATCCGAATAAAATTAAAACCGTTGTCAATTTAGGCCAATTTGTTGTAAGACCGTCAGGTGAACTCGAGTTAGATTGAAATTAAAACTGTGGTCATCTTAGATCAATTTATAGTAAAAACTGTTAGGTGCGTTTGTGACTGATTAAATTAAAACCGTTGCCAACTTTGGTAAGCTAGCGGCTTAAGCCGCTAGGGCTGCTCGCAGCCAAAATCGTCAGGTCAGACTGGAATTAAAACCGCCCGATCAACTTACGGCCAAGACCGTCAGATCCACTCAGGGCAGTTTATAATAAAAACCGACCAATGAGCTTAGTTCAGAATGAAATTAAACCCGTTGTCAATTTAGGCCAAGTTGTTGTAAAAACCGTCAGGTGAACTCAAGTCAGATTGAAATTAAAACTGTGGTCATCTGAGATCAGTTTATAGTAGAAACCGTTAGATGCGTTTGTGTCAGATTGAAATTAAAACCGTTGCCAAGTTTGGTAAGCTAGCGGCTTAAGCCGCTATGGCAGCTCGCAGCCAAAATCGTCAGGTCAGATTGGAATTAAAGCCGCCAGATCATAGTAAATGCCGCCAGTTCAAGTCAGACTGAAATTAAAGCCGTCGGATCCACTCAGGAGAGTTTATAGTAAAACCCGACCAGTGAGCTTAAATCAGAATGAAATTAAATCCGTTGTGAACTTAGGCCAATTTGTTGTAGAAACCGTCAGGTGAACTCGACTCAGAATTAAAATTGTTCTCAACTTATATCAGTTTATAGTAAAAACCGTTAGGTGCGTTTGTGTCAGATTGAAATTAAAACCGCTAACAACTTACGTTATGTAGAGGCTGAAGCCGCTAAGGCAACACGCAGCCAAAATCGTCAGGTCAGATTGGAACTTAAGCCGCCAGATCATAGTAAATGCTGCCGGTTCAAGTCAGACTGAAATTAAAGCCGTCAGATCCACTCAGGGCAGTTTATAGTAAAACCCGACCAGTGAGCTTAAATCAGAATGAAATTAAAACCGTTGTCAACTTAGGCCAATTTGTTGTAGAAACCGTCAGGTGAACTCCACTCAGAATTAAAATTGTTCTCAACCTATATCAGTTTATAGTAAAAACCGTTAGGTGCGTTTGTGTCAGATTAAAATTAAAACCGTTGCCAACTTTGGTAACCTAGCGGCTTAACCCGCTACGGCAGCTCGCAGCCAAAATCGTCAGATCAGATTGGAATTAAAACCGCCAGATCAGCTTACGGCCAAAACCGTCACGTCAGCTCAGGACAGTTTATGGTAAAAACCGACCAGTGAGCTTAGATCAGAATGAAATTAAAACCGTTGTCAACTTAGACCCATTTGTATTTAAAAACCGTCAGTTGAGCTAGAGTAAGATTAATATTAAAAACCGTCAATTGAGCTAGAGTAAGATTAATATTAAAAATCGTCAATTGAGCTAGAGTAAGATTAATATTAAAAACTGTCAATTGACCTAGAGTAAGATTACAATTAAAACTGTGCTCAACTTAGTAAAATTTGTACTGAAAACCGTCATGTGCGCTCGAGTTAGATTGAAATGAAAACGATGGTCTTAGATCCGTTTATAATAAATACAGTTAGGTACGTTTGTGTCAGATTGAACTTAAAACCGTTGTCAACTTAGGTTAGATAGCTGCTTAAGCTGCTAGGCCAGATCGCAACTAAAATCGTCAGGTCAGATTGGAATTAAAGCCGCCAGTTCAAGTCAGACTAAAATTAAAGCCGTCAGATCCACTCAGGAGAGTTTATAGTAAAACCCGACCAGTGAGCTGAAATCAGAATGAAATTAAAACCGTTGTCAACTTAGGCCCATTTAATAAAAATAAAAACCGTCAGGTGAGTTTAGATCATATTGAAACCGTTGTCACCTCAGGTCGGTTCACAACCAATATTGTGAGGTAAAATTTAAATTAAAATTGCTACATCAACTCAGGTAAGCTGAATATCAAACCCGTCAGGTCAACTTAGGCCACTTTGTAGTAAAAAACCGTCAGGTCAGCTCAAGTTAGATAGAAATTAAAACCGCTACGTCAACTGATGTTAGTTCGGGACAAAAACTACCAGATCAGCTCGCAGTCAAAACCATCAGATCACAGTAAATGCTTCCTGTTCAAGTCAGACTGAAATTAAAGCCACTAAACCAACTCAAGTCAGCTCGCAGTCAAAACCGCCAAGTCAGCCTACGTCAGAGTTCATAGTGAAAACAGGTAGATCAGTTTCGGTCAGATTCGAACTGCCTGATCAACCTAGGTCAGCTCGCAGTTAAAACCGTCAGATTATAGTAAATGCCGCCGGTTTAAGTCAGACTGAAATTAATGCCGCTAAGCCAATTCAAGTCAGCTCGCTGTCAAACTGCCAGGTCAAAGAAAATAGTGAAAACAGGTAAATCAATTTCGGTCAGATTAAAACTGCCTGGTCAAACCAGGTCAGCTCGCAGTAAAAACTGTCAAGAGCATAGTAAATGCAGCCGGTTCAAGTCAGACTAAAATTAAAACCGCTAAGCCAATTCAGGTCAGTTCGCAGTCAAAAACCGCTGCCTGGTCAGCTCGCAGTTAAAACCGTCAGATTATAATAAATGCCGCCAGTTGAAGTCAAACTGAAATTAAAGCCTCTAAGCCAACTCAGGTCAGCTCGCTGTCAATACCGCCAGGTCAGCCTATGTCAGAGAAAATTGTGAAAACAGGTAAATCAATTTTGGTCAGATTAGAACTGCCTGGTCAAACCAGGTCAGCTCGCAGTCAAAACCGTCAGATCAAAGTAAATGCAGTCAATTTCAAGTCAGACTGAATTTAAAGCCGTTAAACCAACTCAAGTCAGCTCGCTGTCAAAAGCACCAGGTTAGCCTACGTCTGAGTTCATATTGAATACAGACAGATCAGTTTCGGTCAACTTAGAACTGCGTGGTCAACCAAGGTCAGCTCGCAGTTAAAACCGTCAGATTATAGTAAATGCGGTCGGTTCAAGTCAGACTGAAATTAAAGCCACTAAGCAAACTCAGGTCAGCTCGCTGTCAAAACCGCCAGGTCAGCCTATGTCATAGGAAATAGTGAAAACAGATAAATCAATTTCGGTCAGATTAAAACTGCCTGGTCAAACCAGGTCAGCTCGCAGTCAAAACCGTCAGATCAAAGTAAATGCACTCAATTTCAAGTCAGACTGAATTTAAAGCCGTTAAACCAACTCAAGTCAGACTGAATTTAAAGCCGTTAAACCAACTTAAGTCAGCTCGCTGTCAAAAGCACCAGGTTAGCCTACGTCTGAGTTCATATTGAATACAGACAGATCAGTTCCGGTCAACTTAGAACTGCGTGGTCAACCAAGGTCAGCTCGCAGTTAAAACCGTCAGATTATAGTAAATGCGGCCGGTTCAAGTCAGGCAGAAATTAAAGCCACTAAGCAAACTCAGGTCAGCTCGCTGTCCAAACCGCCAGGTCAGCCTATGTCAGAGGAAATAGTGAAAACAGATAAATCAATTTCGGTCAGATTAAAACTGCCTGGTCAAACCAGGTCAGCTCGCAGTGAAAACCGTCAGAGCATAGTAAATTCAGCCGGTTCAAGTCAGACTAACATTAAAACCGCTAAGCCAACTCAGGTCAGCTCGCAGTCAAAAACTGCTACGTCAGAGTACATAGTGAAAACAGGTAGATCAGTTTCAGTCACATTAGAACTGCCTAGTCAACATAGGTCAGCTCGCAGTTTAAACCGTCAGATCATAGTAAATGCCGCCAGTTCAAATCAGACTGAAATTAAAACCGCCAAGCCAACTCAGGCCAGCTCGCAGTCAAAACCGCCAGGTTAGACTACGTCAGAGTACATAGTGAAAACAGGTAGATCAGTTTCGGTGAGATTAAAAAACTAACGCAGTCAAAAGTCGCTAGGTCAGTCTACGCCAGAGTTCATAGTGAAAACAGGTAGATCAGTTTCGGTCAGATTAAAACTGCCTGGTCAACCCAGGTCAGCTCGCAGTCAAAACCGTCAGATTATATTAAATGCTTCCGGTTCAAGTCAGACTGAAATTAAAACCGTCAAAGCAACTCAGGTCAGCTCGCAATCAAAATGCGCCAGGTCAGTCTACGTCAGAAGATATAGTGAAAACAGGTAGATCAGTTTCGGTCAGATTAGAACTGCCTGGTCAGCTCGCAGTCAAAACTGTCAGATCATAGTAAATGCAGCCGGTTCAAGTCAGACTAAAATCAAAGCCAATTCAGGCCAGCTCCCAGTCAAAATCGCCAGGTCAGCCTACGTTCATAGTGAAAATAGCCCAATCAGTTCAGGTCAGATTAAAACTGCCAAGTCAACCCAGGTCAGCTGGCGGTCAAAACCACCAGATCAGCTCTGGTAAATTCATAGTGAAAACTGTCAGGCCACCTTCAGAGTGAACCTTACAGTGAAAACCACCAGGACACCTCCGCCACGTGCAAACAACACGGTTAATCACCAAAAATCAGTTTATAAACCCCCGATTTCGCCAAGCCACATCAGTGGAGCCACGAGGAACAAGGTAGTAAACACGTGAACGTGTCGGAAGGGTGCGGGTCAGGTAACATCTTGGATTAATACTCTAAGGGCAACATAATACGACATACATTATATAGTTGACTTCGGGCAAGCAACGCGGAACATCGCAGCGGCAGCTCTATCGCCGGCAGACACTCCTTCTTCCAGTAAACAACAAAACGCCACCCCTTTGCCACCCTCGAATTATAAATGTAGCGAAAATCTTACCTAAGTCTTGGAGTTTAAATTCGTACAAAACAAGGCTGCATGAGATTAAGATGGGCCTTAGGCTCCGCTTTGAAGTCGAGTTTAATTATTAAAAAAGAAATTGTTTAAGTCGGGGGATAATTCGGCTCTAAGACCCTTTGATATAAGCAACACAACACACGGCCTTAAGCGGGGAAAAAATGATGCTTTGATGTCCCCGCAAGACTCGACAAGAAATTTTCTTGGAAAACAACGGCTTGCATGCGTCATGACGCATTCCCGCTTATCGCGATTTCTTTGTTCCCAAATGCAATTGTTCCGATTATCAATATCACCTATTGTAACGAGCCGTTCGTTCTTAGCTTGCCGCCGCCTTTTGTTGTTGATACTGTTCCACCGTTATTTACACCGATTATTGTTATGTTTACGCCATTACCATGTTTACGATTTTTCAATAAATCAAGTTGCCTCCTGCACATTCGCAGGTTTTTACGCGTTCACGTTATGATTTCCTTTTCTTCGATGCCTACGTTAATTACCGGATTCCGAGTATCATGTGGCGAGTTTAAAAGATGAATTTCTCTCATTGTACGGCCTACTTGTCCTTTTGGTACGCGACGAACCTCTTGTTTTAATTTTATGATTTACGCGGCAAATATTTATGATTGTAAACGTCTATTTAGCTTATTTACGATTTAGAGGCGTTTTCTTGACTACCGTGGTTGTACAACAGCTACTACGGTAGTAAGTACACCGTTTGTGCATTATATTACGCAACGGTAAGCGAATTACAACGCTTGTAGGGATTTTTACTTTGCAAACCGTCAAACCGACTTTGACGTTCAATGCGGTTGATTGAAAAGAAGAAGAGCAATAGACAACATTTGCGGCTTTATGGTGGTAGTTTTGCTAATTGACAGCTAACGTTCGTCAGTCGATCGCGTAACGAGTGACGGGCAATCGTAAATACAGACAAGGGCGTGCAAATCACGAAATTAAAATTAAATAGCGCAATACCGAAAGCTCACAAGCGCATTTCCCCAAAATATCTAAATTAGCCTGGTGTTCATTTTTTCATCACGAATTGGCTTTTTTCGAGCTTATTGATTTTGTCGCGGGGTTTAGGGTATAGGGGGTCATAAGTTTAATTGTGTTGACAGGAGAGGGCTCAACGGCGAATCTCCGGCGATATTTTAGTTTTTCGAGCGCGTAGCTACTTCCTTATAAAATTTTTAACCGACATTTTCTCTCCTTAAATATCGATTTAAAAATTAGATTATTTAGGCGGCGCTCCGATCCGAATTGGAAATGTAGCGTTATTTCTACGGTGTCGCTCGAAAATTTGATTACGTACCTCCTAAAATGCAATTAGAGCTGAAATCAAGCAAAATGTAAGAAATTTTCAGCGCCCTACTTTTCCTGCGAGGGGAAAAACGTCATTTTTATATTTTTTCTCGGCTTTTTTCACCGCACCGCTTTGATCTCGATTTCCCTTTTGAAAAGCGTTTCCCTCGTCTCGCGAAAAAATATTGAAGGGAGACTAAATTTTTTTGATTGTTCAATTTTTAGGACAGGTACACGGGCGTTCCTCGACCGTTTCTACTAACTACCCCGTTCTCTAGAGCAAGGGTGTACATTAATTCCCAACCAGCCAACCAGGAGATATAAATCTTTCTGTAGAGGCGTTGTTGGGGGTTAGGGGAAAAAATGCGGAGGCCGCTCCGCTTGCTGCAACCGGACCGCAGGTACTTCTAAATTAGGATTTTGGTGCTCGGGGGTAAGAGTTGTGCTTAGGGATAGTGCTTCAAGGTATGACTTATGTTATTCTGTCGGGCTGAGGGGCGAAGAGAGATTCCAGGAGAACAGGAACATAATTTAAAGGGGCATATCACTCGTGCGTTTTATAATTTTCTGGGCTGAAGGTGAATTTGGTCGCTTCATTTTTATGTTGTCGTTACTTTAAACGGGTAGTAACCGCCCTTTCTTACGATTATTTATTTTAAAGCATT
The DNA here is from genome assembly GCA_033557835.1 of Helochares maculicollis. Taxonomy (NCBI): domain Eukaryota; kingdom Metazoa; phylum Arthropoda; class Insecta; order Coleoptera; family Hydrophilidae; genus Helochares; species Helochares maculicollis. The sequence continues at coordinate 51,826 of JAWQRO010000151.1, forward strand.
AAAGTGCGCGGACCGGCTTCTTTGCTTACAGTGAATTTCGACAAATTTACCCCACTGATTGTGTTCTAGTCGGACAGACCTTCCGTTTTTACCCCTGATTGAATCGCCTTAACTTGAGCTGACCTAATGGAATTTTATGTTAATTGATTTGAGCTGATCTGGTGGCTCTGAGCTGGTCAGATAGATATTTGCTGATCTAACCAAGCAGATTTTCTAACCTGAGCTACCATGACGAATTTTTCGGAGCTGACCTGAGGCATTGTTTCAAAGTAGCCTGAGCTGATTTGGTGCATGTTGTTGTGATCTGACCCGGTGGATTATATGAGCTGACTTGAGCTAGGGATGCAAATCACCAGATCAATTCGCTACTATTGGGTTGTTCGGAAAGTAATTTCGTTTTTTTCCCAACAGATAGGGCTAATCATATTTTACAGCCAACTTCACACTTAAGTCGCATACAAGTTATATATTTTGACAGGTGGTATAGTAAGGCTTG